>OZ001259.1:14690926-14860926 GCA_963924015.1 Macrophya annulata
ACCGGAACTTTAAAACCCGGAGAAGGTCAGGAGACTAAAGAACATGTATAAAAAGAAAGAATGAAAAGACAAAAAAAATCTCTTCTCGAAAAGATCCCAAAGTCAACAATTACGCCCCAATTTCATCCCAAGATTAACTCGAGACAGTCCGCGTTCCGTACACATAGCTTTACCATCGTCCCTTTTCTCAGTCCGATTCCCTTACGATCAGTTTCATTTACAAAGAACCTTCCATCAGGAGGCTTGGCCCTGTCGCGCAAACATTCACCGTGCCTTTGGGCATCACCACGATCGGTCAACGGAGTCTCTCGACCCTCGACAAGAAGAATATACATTCTCTCGTGACGTTCCTTGAATCCTCGGCAGATTCCCTCGTGACCACGAACCTCGCCCCCTTGATAACACACGTTCGTCCAATGTTCCAACTTCGAACGGACACAATGGATCCATCTGCCCGACCATCAATCCACTCGCTGGACCGCTCTCACTTCCTCTCGTGGTAGGCTGCTTCGGTCACCCTCGGTCGCGGTACACTTGAGCCACAGAAATGTTTGCATTTACGCGCGGGCAGGCGTCCCCGTGAAAGCTTTAGAACGAAGCGACAACCCAAGTATGCCTCGAACCCCGTACTACCTTCGTTCCAAGTTCTAACCTTCACACGCGCTACCACCTCGCCACACATGCGACGACGAGTCGCGGCCGTGGGGACGAATGAGGTGACGTCGAAATCCGGGAAGATTGAAAGAACGTTCAAGTGACGGAGCAAAGTGCCATGAGCGGTAAATAGTTTGAAAATTTATGCAGAGGGGAAAAACGAATATTCCTAGATATGAGTACGTATACCTACATGAAAATTTATCTGAAGCATTTTTTCAATTTTCTCCGATTCAAACATCAACATATTTACCTTATATAGCCGTGTACTTATCGGGAAGAGAAGTGCAGGTTGGAAAGAAACTGTAAATTAGTATCTATCGAAGTCGAAGACAGCCGTAAATTCAAATGGGAAACAAAAAAAAAAGAAAAAAAAATAATGAAAAAAGATTTATGATTCGAGATCCTTCGAAGACTTATTTCCGTTTTAAAGACTGAAGAAAATACTAAAAAAGGACGTAACGCGGGATCCATCGATCCTACAAACTGAATGGGAATATTACCGATTCCCGCTATCTGGTTCTGGCAGAAGATGATGGGGGAAGAGACCGCTCTCGCTCGGCCGAGCTGACTCTGACCCCATTACTATTATACTTAAACCTACCCATTATTTTTCCTGTTCGTGTTTCAATTAGGAATTTAATAACCTTCATTACTGTTCGAGAATTAGCATAATCTCCTGGCTCCGCCAATTAACAACTGAAAAAGCTCGCGTTCTCGGAATAACCGACCGCTTTGTATTGGTGAGCTGCTAAAACGATTCGAGATCAAAGTACCCACACCTATACCTATGCTACACCGCCTCATCCGGGGAATACCTACTGATTCACGAAGAGAAAATCCGACGTTATCGCAGCCACCCGCCCTTTTTTCTCGTTTATTTTATTTTATTATTATTATTATTATTATTATTATTATTTTCATTATTCTTATGCTTCTTTTCTTCCTTGGATGGATTGGAACGGAAGGAGAATAAAAAATGTATATTTTACCAAAGGAGATTCACTGCAGCTCCGTCTTTTATTCATTATTGTAGTAAATGGCTGTGCCACTTCTCATTCCAGTTAAACACACGCACGTATACATATATATATATATATATATATATATATATATATATATATATATATATATATATATATATATATATATATATATATATATATACATACACACATAGGTATATCTACCCTGTATGCTTATTCAGATAAATAGATCGAGTTTCTGAGCGGGAGTTGTAGAATACCTATTCTAAATTCTCCCCGTATCTCGCCGAAGGTTTTCGACGTAGTTAACAATATTTCCTGCCGGCGATATTAGCGGTGTGCCAGCTACTTGGTCGAGGTTTGGGTTGAATTCAGAGTCCAGCGCACATTAACGGAGATAGCGGGTCCGCTCAAACGTATAATTGCAGGACGAGGCAATTGAGGGACTCCCTCGGGAGCCTTGTGCCACATACCCCGTTCTGTTTCTCCAGTTTCTCTCGATAAGATGCCGTCCCCACTTTCCCCTCCTTCTATCATCCCTTACTCGTCGTACCCGACTGCGTCCCGGTACCCACAGAAACAGATAACCGAATACGACGATATCACCGTCCGCTACTCACTCCACTGATTTCCCATCGACAAACACCTTAGCAACTGACCAGCCATTATACTCGCAAGAATAACCACGTCGTTCTTGTACGATTCTATAGAACGTTACCGTATTCTATACTTCGTTAATTATCTCAGGGTTGCGAAATTTCGATATTTTATATACAGCCGAGACTCTTGTTGGTGAGATCTGACGATGGACCCGAGGCATGGAACACATATAGAGGAGAATTTGAACGCGTCCTGTGTCACAATTTGCGTTAGGTACCTACGTAGAATTGTACATACATATAGGCGATGCCTCGGAGCGAATGGAGCCAGCCAAGTTGGCGGTACCCGCAACTAATTATACACTATTCCGCACTTGATTTCCCCGAGGGCAAAAAATAGAGGAAATATATCAGAGGGCCCCGACGAGAGTAATAAGCGCCATTAAGATCCACCGCCCGCCAGCCCACTTTTACCTTCTTGTTCTCTCTCCGGTACCTACTACCCGAGAGCTTGCACCAGCGTTGGCTCGCGTCGCGGATTGCTTATTAATGGGCGCACTTTATCCAATTAGAATAAATTACCGCTATTCGTTCTTTGCCTTACCACGTAAAGCTGCTCGTTCACTGATTCTGAAAATTTTCACTATGCGAATAATTACGTGCTGATTTTTACTCGTTATTTAACCGTCCGTCGCGATTAGCCAAGAAAAATAATAGTTCATAGTTATAGATATTTGTCAAAAGCTTGACGGTCGATGTATTTGAAAAAATCGTACCATTAAAGTTAACAATAATTCATGCCTGAGCTTGAAAATATCTACTTAAAATTATACCTACCGCTTAAAATCAAGATCTTATAATTTTCTGTAGTCTCGGGAAAGGCCTGCAGCTACAATCAGCAAATTATAACGAGACAAAATAAAGCTTTTAATTAGTGCCAGCAAAAAGACGGGAAAAAACAGCAGGCTTCTAATAATCGTGTCTGACGATGACGCGCGGTAACGATGAGGGGATTGTCAGGGGTGAGGAACCAAAGGCCAGAGCTTAAAGCTCAAGAATTTACCAGATTCTTCACGTCAGCAGTCTGCGGGCTTCACTCTGAGGCATTTAATTCTGCGTACAATGAAATTTCATGGAGTAACGGCTCTGACCAAACGGACATCAATACACACCCTATACGATGTAAGTTCAGCTGACATATTACCCGGTAGAAATAATGATTAGCTATAGACGGAGGCTGAGCAAGGTCAATCGATTCTCGTAAAAATTCGTACATACGAAGGTGAAAAGTTGAAGGTACAGTTTCACTTAGCCTTAATCAAAAGATATTGCCAAGAGTACCGAAGGCACTTTGCCGACCGCCCGAGAAAGCCTCAGCCTGTGCCGTTATTAAAAGGGGCTTCTTGCTGGCTCTTTATTTTCCGGGCATGCAATAGCCTAGGACTTAAGAGTATTCCTATGTCAACCTTTGTACTTTTTAGCAGGAATCTACAGCCGCCATACATCTCCTCTATGACGCAATAACAGGACTTTCCTGGTCCTATACGGGAGAGTAAAGAGCAGGAAACGAGAGAATGAGAGAGGGAAAGAGCGAGAGTAGAGTCGAGCTGCATTGGGGGACGAGAGTGGTATTTCTTAATTTCTTCTTCAAACCATTACCATGAAATAAGACAGCGTGAAAAATGGAGATGTCTTACATATTTTGGTATTAAAAATGAAGAAGCCGTCATCTCACTCGCGTCATCTCTCCTTCTTTCTTCACTTTATCTCTATCTCTCTCTCTCTCTCTAACTCGCACGATTCTAGAGTTTTTCCTAATCGATTTCGACTCATGGATACCCGGCCCCTATATGTGTATGAGTGACAGAGGGTAGTCGGAGTTACCGATGTGATATGATTGATAATAATAAACGTGTTGCCGTCAACGTCGCAGCTCGGAATGGGCTGGCGGGCAGCGGCGTGCAGGGAGCGTCGACATTTCTGAAAAATGAAAAAAACTGAAAATAATTTACGACGGGTAAATAAAATTCGCGAACACGGAGATGGGCGAGGCGTTGATGGGGCCTCGACTGGCTTTCGAAGGACGAGAGTGGAAACATCGAGAATTGGATATTCGTGTTGCGCGAGGTGCTCTGCTTGCCGATTGGAATCACCAAGCCAAATTTCACGCAGAGTAGCTCCCGTTTCCGCTGAGCTTGGCAATAGTAAATATATATTTCACGTTATCGGTGCGCTAATCAGCGCAATTTATACATAATTTTTACCAATTTTATAAATTTTAATTACTACCCACATACCTGCCGTCGACCAATCATCGCTCCTATTCACCCACCTTCATTACAATAAACCGATAAAACAGAGTTTTAAAATTCCTCAAGAGAAATATACCACCTGTGGTTATAAAAATCTTATTTTAAAGACAGGATGGCTAGATAAGTGGCTCATATTTTTCTTCCCGGGATGTTAACAAACGACGCGGCTTGAGAGGCGAATTTCATCAATCATTGTAGCCGCGCCCTGATGCTGAGGTATGGGGGTAGTAGGTGGTGGTACGTAGGTGTATGTATGTATGTATGTACATACATACAACCGAACCGAGCCGAGACGCTACAGTGGGATCTGGACTCTGATTTATCATCCAATATTTGAGTGCGAAGGTTTTCAATCAAGACTCGAGTTTACACAACAGCCCGCGGCGGCCGGGCTCAACTCGATTTCAAGCCGGAGGTTCGCAAGCTCTGAAGCAGAGATAGCGATAAGGACAGAGACGACAAACAAGCCTAACTACTTCTTTCTTTTACTGATCTCATTCTCTCTCTCTCTCTCTCTCTCTCTCTCTCTCTCTCTCTCTCTCTCTCTCTCTCTCTCTCTCTCTCTCTCTCTCTCTCTCTCTTCTCTCTCTCTCTCTCTCTCTCTCTCTCTCTCTCTCTCTCTCTTTCTCTCTCTCTTTCCCTCTTTCTCTTTCTTTTCTGCCATTTTCATTTCTTTCTTGAAAAAATATTCTTCCTTTCGTTTGTTCCCGATCCATTCCTTATCTATACAGAAGGGAGAGAGACCATCTTCGTATTATATAGGTTTTGTATATATAGGTATATATATATATATATATATATATATATATATATATATATATATATATATATATATATATATATATATATATATATATATATATATATATATATATATATATATATATATATATATATATATATATATATATATATATATATATATATATATATATATATATCGTTCCTCTTCCCTCCCGCTCGATTTCTTTCAATGGCTTCATTATCTCCCACGATCACAGCATACATAGAGGGGTTGAATGTTGCCGAACGTGCAAAGAAGGGAATGAATCACGACGCATGTTATATCAGAAGCCGTGTTATTATACGGTGGTTTTCCCAACTCAACTTGACGCGATACTAGGTCTGTCTACATAGAAAGCAGGCGTACTTAATACTCGTTTCGCAAAGTCAGCACACAATTCATATTTAGTTCTCGGCACGAGGGAGTTAGGGAATCGCAGGTTGAAACGAGGAGCCAAGCCCAGGGGTCAGGATTTAGAAAGGGGGCTGGTAAATGTTAAGGAAAGTTGAGCCTTCGAGTTAAGTTTACTTAGTAAAGAATGCTTCATTAGTCTTGAAGGGACTTGGAAGAGATTTTGAAAACCAAACTTTTCCTAAATTCACCTTCTCAGAGACAGAAATCATCGCAACAAAATCCCTTGGAAAATACGTTCGTTCTCCGTCTCATTATCTTCATCTCCCGCGGGTATAACATCAACCGTCGCGACACGACGCGACGCGTCAGCTTCGTTGTCAGGCACGCGTGCTATTTCACCAACAGAATTAGCTATTCATCCGAGAGTATCCGGTCAATACAGCCTAAACTCGAAAAAAAATTCCCCCTTTCTTTTTTTTATAATTATTTATTTATTTATTTTTTGATTTTTACTTTTTTTTTTTGTTTCTTTTCTTTAAACCACGTAAAATAATACTTTGGTATATATGAATGACAAGCGTATCAAAACCGTAGCAGCATACGATATTACGTCAGGATGACGCGACGGTGACGCTTCTTCGGCAACGCGACGTTTCGGTACTCCGCTACTCGACGCGACACCACGACGTTAAGGATCTCGGTATGTATATATCTACGTACATCAGAGGAGAAGGAGGGTTGGAGGGACTCGTGCTGCTCACGGGCCGCCAGGGAATAGGGACGTCAAAATATACGGCAAGGCATGACAGCGCAACAAAAAATAAGGGGGAAATATGATAGTTGTGTAGCCAGCTATTTCACGGGTGCGTCGGAGAAAAGACGCCTTCGTCTTCTGTACGTATACCTATACGTATATATAGGTATATATATATATATATATATATATATATATATACATATATATATATATACACCTACATGTACATATATACGTTACATATACAGGTATATCGATATACTATACGCGCGATATACCAACGTGGGGGCGAAACCCGTGGAGAGGTTAGAAGAGGGTAGTTATGTGACGCAGTATCTGTTGCTGCTGTTCATCGTATACACATATACTCTAACGAGTCTAAATGTAAGGGTGAATTATCTACTACGATATGGCTGCGTAATTAAAACGCGACAATAAATTTTCAGGCTATTTAATTATAGAAATTTTTTGTATATTATATAACAGAGATTTAAATATTTAACTGTTCAGCATTTTTACAGGATATCAAAGTATTATTCAGCTGATGTTAGGATATGTGAATCCTTCCATCCTATGATTTTGTTGAAATATAAAATCGGTTTCTAATTTTCATTTTTTATTTTTTATTTTTTCACCATTTTCTAAAATTGGTTTCGAAAATATCAACTCAGGTATCCCTGTATAAGGATATTCAATTTTTGAGATATCGTTTATTTTTTTCATGAATAGCATAATTTCAGGTTACCTAGTGGTATAAAATTTCTAAGGTAATTCACGTTTGAAACTTACAAAAACGATCTAATGGATCTTGAATTATACCCTAAATTATACTTCAAAAGAATTGTAAGCAACTGTAACAAAACTACGTAAATGAAAGAATCCCTTTGAGAAAGAGCGTTGCTCGAAAAAAAAAAAAAAGTTCCCCTTCAAAATATAAGATTGAAAAATTGTTTAAAATAATGTGAAAATATACGGAGACGTGGTTCGGAGAGATATTTGCTTGTTGGTGAGTTTAATAAGTCCTAAGAGTTCCTAAAAACAAACCGTTTCATAACAGGGTGTTTCGTATCGTGATTCTAATTCTCTTTTTGCGGACGTTTCTTCAGCACCCTCCGTAATTTGCTTGTGCCAATCCTGGTTTTTTTTTTTTATTTCTTCTTTCTGCTTTTTTGACGGATAAAAAGAAATTTCAACAACGAAGGGATCCTTGGGACCTACAGGCTTCTGTACGAATACCCATATATATAAAGTTAGGTCTGCTGCAGTATAGGGGCATCAAAATGGCACGGTGCCATGAAGCGAGAACGTAATAGCCGTTAACAGATTATTTGAAAACGTTCCCGAGAAGGTTGCGTTGAGTCGTGTCGTCTGTATTCGAAGACACGAACGGTATATCGGCACATATCGCATGTAAATCGAACGACAATGACGGTGACGTGACGACAGCCACGCGCACGTCGACTACATAGCTCAACGTAGATGCAGGGCTATTTCCCCGAAAAAAAAAAAATAAGGATAAAAAAAGAAAGATCTTATTCTCTACTTTTTATACCGCTCGTTGCATCTTTTTCTTTCTTTTTCACTATCTCTTCACAGATCCTACGAACGTGCAGGATCTGTGTAAATGTGTGTATACCAAGCTCCTATTTCGCTGAAATTCTACACCCCATGAAAATTATCCTGCATCAGTGTAGCGGGAAATTGGACGCTCGTATTTAGTTATCGTGTATTTATAAGTACTGCACCGTATTATCGGACTCTAGTTTATACGTTTTTACCCATGAAAGTTTTATTTTATGGAAACTTCGTTGTACCTCTGATTTTTTTCTATAACATTACGCGTATATTGTTTGCAAAACGTGCCTTGTGCTACTGAATTATTATCTTTGAACCGAGGTATATTCTTGGTTACCAACCGCGATACCTGAGACACTTTGAAAGCTTCACCTTACCCAACATTTTGCTGCATAGAAGCCGTTATAAAGTTCTTTAGCAATTGGAACAGCGCATGATTATAATTTTCTTCTCAATCTAGGCGTTTATCTTTTTTAATTTTTTCTTTTTCTTTTTTCATTTTTCTTGTCTCGTCTATTGCTGTTCCGTGGAAAAGTTTATGTATACGTGATATACCTATGTATAAGTAATAATATTTTCTCCTGTCAACGAAGTCCATCATTCATACGCCTTCGTAATTAAATATTCCGATTTCTCGATGCATCATCCTTTTTGAATGTTTTACATTTTTTTTTTTTTTTTTTTTGGTTTATTCGTTTAGTTTTCGATTTCACGGTTCTTGTCAGAAAAAAAAGATGAGTGTATGAAATGACTGACTGAAACGATGGCATGTCTCATACATTCAATTGACATACTATAACGTGGTAGTGCAAAATCCATGTAATGTGTGGTGATGTTCCTGACACTGACGTATTAGCACGAGGAAGAAAAGTGCCACATTTTCTATCTCTTTTTTTCTCTCTCTCGTTCTATTTCTCTTGTTCGAGCTCTATCTCTCATTCCCGTCTGAGAAAAAGCTAATCTCTTCCTTTTCTCGAAAAGCCTCGGAAATTACGCCCGTCTTACTTCTTCCTCGAACCCTATATAGTTTGTTTGCTAGCACGCACGCGAAAAGATAACATTCCCTTATCCGCTATACCTCCCAGGCATGGTAGCTATTCGTGATCAGCTGTGCACTGAAATCCATCAGTCGAACGTTTTCCTAACCAGTAGTAATATCAACTTTTAGATATACTTTAGTTAGCTCATTGAAGATGTCGCAGTGTGGACAGATGATATTTCTCTTTGTTACATAGTCGACCCTACAACTGCTCCATGAATTGGTCAATTAAATGTACGATATGTCATCTTCGAATTCGATACCAGATCAAATATTTGATTATATATACCGGACGTTACTCGATCGCGATGTAGGTATAAGAATATTTGAAGAAATGTAACAAGGGAAAAGACTGAGAAAAGATAGTCAGAGAGAAAAGGTAAGGACTTTGTGAGGAGACGGAAATGTATGAAGAAGGTAAAGGGAAAAAAATCAATTTTTTTTAAGGGTACAAGAAACTGTATGGCATAAATATTACATCTCAGTAAAAGGTTTGATAATAAGAAAAGAGAGAGCTGAATTTTGGCTCGTCGAAGAGAGCTACAGATTGTTTGCTACCTGCCTAAGATACCTGTGTATATTATTACGTAGCGTATTTAAACAGGACTGCGAAGAATGTAGCACGCTGCATAGCGTAATGAAATGAAATACGCTGGAAATATTTAATAAGTTTCCGCACGGGAGGGTTGGCTCGAGACATCTTGAGGCATTTTCACTCAAATTACAAAGACGTTGATAGGATATTTTCTTATTTTTAATTTTTTTTTTTAGAAAGGAAACAAAAAATAAATAAATAAATAAATAAATAAATAAGATGAAGACAAAGAAAAAACGATAAAACGAGTAAGGAAACAGAAAAAAAAAAAAAAAAATGGAAACACGCGAGCGCATATTCAACGAGTAGTTTTATTTTTCGTTCATACGAACCCCGACATCCCCTTAGCTTCGTCTGCGCACAACGCAAATTGAAAATCTCCGGGCTTTGGATCGCATCGGCAGCTGAAAGTTTTCTCGTCTAGGAAACGACTTTAATTTTCAAACGAACCACTCTTCTTTCAATCTTCCGGTTCCACGAGACCAAGAATTTCCAAGTGTCTTAGTTCGTTTTTCTTTCTTTCTTAGCTTAGATCCGGTAACCGGTTATACCGCGAGGTCGTCGTCGTTGTTGTTGTGCGGTCCCTAGAAACCCGGTGGGCAACAATAAGGGGCAATAAGGCGAAAAGTATCGCAATTTCGTTTCATTCCGTGCGCAAGGTTCAAGCGGATCTCTCATAACGCGCGGTTAACGATGCTATATGGACTCATAAGTTCGCACGTACCCCAACCTCGAACCTAGAGTCTCAAACCTCGAAGCTCCTGCAAGCTCCAAGCTCATAGACATGGCCTCCCCATACCCGCATGCCCGCATACAAGGCGATTATGAAAATACGAGCAGCTAACTGCCGGGTAAATAAGAAAGTTTACTCGCGTGAAATTTCGTTTCAACGTAAACTCGCGTAAGCGGTTTTACAGTTGCGTTCAAGGAACTCGTTTCAAATTGTTTCTTCGCTTTTCACATTACGCATTTCATCAAATACTTACTCTACTCATCTTCATCTTTGAACAATAATATAAACACCCAACTGTCATTCAATCATCATTCGCGAGATTCACTTAACGTTGGCATGTATATCCAGGGGTACATCTGATTATAAACCAAAATGAAAACGCTATCAGAAAATCGGTTGAGCTAAGCTTCCACCTCGACACAGACAACCTACTGTCATCACATACTTATACTTACCGTGCGCACGTGGCATGGTGTAACCCGAAGCACTGGCTTCGTTCGTAACATTTGCATATGAAAACCTGGAAGTCTTGAGGCATGCCTCTCACCTTGCAAAACGAAGGGGGTAAGGATAGGAGCTTGGGTGTTGAGAACGACTCACCCGAGATCTGACGTAGAGGAGGTAGTGCTCGCCCTCGAGCGAACGTCTTAAATATTCAATGGCGTCACGTTCTCAACTCGGCATGCAGATTAGCGTTGGCGAATCACATCACATGGTTCTGGGCTTGATTCTGTATCCAGTTCTCTGCCGCATTCCCATTTCTCTGAATATCACAGACTGCACCAAAGCGTGTCCATTGTACTGATATATATTTTATCATATGGAATTTCGAAAAGTTTCTTTCCCCGATATTTATCAGAAAATTTTTATCCTGTAGGATCTATTCTTCAAAGTTACAATCTTTTTACAACACTCGTATGTGCATGTACCCCGGATAAATTGCTAACCTTCGAAAGAAAACGTTCGTAACCTTCTTTTTTAGTGACAATTTCATTTCCTCATTGCGAATGAAACAGTCGTATTAGGTACCTGTGCTCTCATCTTGGCGTCAAGATGAAGAGCACTCATGATGTGGTTGTCGTATAATTCTTAAGTTTCCTCTTAGGTACTGCAAACCAGGTTGTATAGTGAGATCGACTTTCGGCTGCTCCTGACGTTGTTCTGAATAAATACAAAGCCAACCCCTGAGCCTTTCATGTTGACGATGCGTACTTCAAGCTCAGCTCAGAATCTAGCGAGAATTGAACTTGGCTGAATCTGAAAATAAATTATTATTCGTAAACAAATATGGGGTTCTTGTTAATTTTTAAAAATCGTTCACTGACTCTCTCTCTCTCTCTCTTTCTCTTTCTAAATGATGAAGTTTTTGATACTTGTCCAGTGATTTTGTATGCGGAGTGTGTTTTCCTATGAACGGAATTGGGACCAGATCGTTAAACTTAAACTCATTAGTAGCCATCCTCATCTTATACTTGGCCCACATCTGTACCATCAAAGCTAATTAATTTCTGATTTGATTAAAGCCGGAGGAAGTTGGTTCTGAGAAGATGGCTGCAAAAAATAAACAATTTCGCGCTAGCCCTCGACCCGCCACTTTACCGAACGAAGCTTCTTAGTCCATCCCCACCTCTTACATACCTCATCCCCTATCCACAGTTTCGCCACCCCCTGCTGCCTGTTGTTTTTCACTTTCGCTACCCGCGCCTCGGATCTTTAGTTTTAATTACCGGGGAGCGCTGACGTTTATTGCTGCTTCTTGTGGCGCTAGCTAGGCGAAGACTGAGATGAAGGAGTCTGCGAAGAGAGGAGAGAATAGCAAGGAAAGTAAAATTGAGAGAAAGAGGAGTTGAACTCAGGAGCGTAAGCGACGAAGCAAAGGCCTTGCGAGACCGGATATGAATTCCCGAAACGAGACGAGCGGCCAAGTGAACTTCCGCCGAGGCGTCCAATACCTCGTTAAAGACGCCAGGCATTTTTCAAAGCGAACTACTTCGCCACTTCGGCTTCGATCTTGGCTTAGGGTGACCCAGAGAGGTCGATTTTTCCCGTTATCGTTCTAGCGGTCTTGTTACCGCTGCCATTACCTCCGCGTTGTTACACAGCTCGGATAACGATGGTACATGGGCAATGAATCATTCCGCCAGTACACCGCTGAGACTTCGACGTGGCTTTGTATAGTTTGAATTCTTGTACGTTTTTTTAACCGATTTTTCGTTCACATTACTTGATCATAATACTTCATAGCATCGACATCGTTCTTGTAATAGAACGACTACCTACGTGCTGAGAATTAAAATAAACTAGAATCTAGTTTATCTTACACGCGCGTGCCAGCGTCAAAGTTCAACCACGGTTCGTGTTAGAAGTATTTGCTTTATTTTTCAGCGCAACAAGTTGCCGTAATTAGAACTCTGTTTGACCCCTGATTTCCGAGATCTTGTGGCATTTTATTGTTGTTGAACTCGCGGGGCGCGCTAGTTTGGCGTGTTGGGCTAAAATTACACGCTTTAATTATCGTACTTTTGACTAATTAGTCGAACAACCGGTTCATCGTGAAACTTGCTAAACGATTTATACAAAATTACGTACCAACGTCACACGCAAAGCAACATAATATACTGTACACTTTCGTAACACGCGATCGAAGTCAGTTCTTTCACGTCAAATAAAAACCCTGAAATACACGAACTATCCAACAATGTTATTATAAACCTGACACATTCAAATTTCGTGAATGTCCGTCATATATCACAACCGATCATCAAATCATCGAATTTGATGCAATTAAATTCGTATTTGTAGTCAATAAAATATTCCTCGACACAAGAACGACACTCTTCCAGAGCCTGGAGTGATTCAAGTACCACAACTCTTGGGCAAAAACTTTCTGCACAAGGAATACGACCATTACCTACCCACTCGTCAGAGCTGTCTACGCAGTTTTCTACGTCCCAAGTTCTGTCTCGTTATGGTTAATACGAGTTTATAGGTAGAGTTGATTTTCTTATTTTGGTATTGAATCAATTATGAAAATCTGACTGCATCAGAGGCTGACAATAGCTGAAGTAAAGAAAAAAAAACAAAAATAACACACAAAAAAAAAACAGGAAGATTTGAATCGGCTTACAAATAATAGGGTCGTTATTCTGGACTAGGACGTACCATGGAAAGCGGATAACGGCGCAATATGGATGGATTTTGAAGTAAAGCCGAAACTTTGGTTGTACCGCGGTACCTCGGTTTTACGACTCGACGCTCCGCTCTTTTATGTACGACATGATCCAATTGAAAACCACGATCCGCGAAGCTGCCGGTGGATCTTTTAAAATGGCAGTAAGGTAAGATCATTCAAGGTTGAAAGAAAGGAAAGTTTCTACTGAAAAAAATTCGTACCTGCCTAGTATATGGTCGAAACACTTGCACGTAGCTTAACGATTCGTTAAGTCGAAACGTAGTTTCGTCAGGCAATTACGACACCTGCCATGTAAATGCGTGTATTCGTGATAGATTTCGTTTTATGGGAACGTGAAATCAGGGCTAGTGAAAAAAGAACTGATTGGATCGTGTTTTTTGCGTAAGAGCGTATTACTGCAACTAATCACTTTGCAGGGAAAGATGGTCTCGCTGCAGCTAGCGGAGGAAGTTGCGATGATGAATGGGGGATCATTACGAAAGCTGGGTAAAAGCTACAAAAGTTTGTAATAAATTTAAACTTTCTTGAAACAATAAGTTCACGGCTGAAAGTTGATACTAGAACCGTCATCCTTCATAATCGATTATTAACGAACGCTGCCCGTCGTAGGGAAAAGAAACTTTTTACTAAGTGTATCGCCATAGGTTTTGGTGTGAGAAACTCAGAAAACGAGGTAAAAGAGTTGAGTAACGTCACGTGCGATCTAGCCATAGTAAATTATTCTCGACTCGTTTGAACCTCGTTATTTTTCTGTTTCTACATATATAAAAGTAATGAAGTGACCTCGATCTTCTGGAATGGATGAAGATTTAATCTCTAGATTTCATAGAACGTTATTTGTGATAAAGTTCTGTCCAGGAAGTTGTTACCGTGAGTAAAGAGGCGCGAGTTTTGTATTTGTATAAATAGATCGCGTGTATACATATGCAGTGACAAAACCTACTTCTTTTCTATTGATCCTAGTTTGGACCGATTTCAATTCCCTCGCCGTTAAATAAACAGTAAATCCAAAATCCCCTGGGGATTGCTTAGTAATCTTCGGATAAAACAACAACAATAATTACAGTCGGTACACCGACGCAATTGATAGAAAACCGACGAGGGACAACGAAATGGAACACGGAGAACGCGAATGAGAGGGGTGGTCGGAGTTGTAACTGAATCAATTGTTGTTTGTAACCGCAGAGAGTCTCGTTGCAGAACCTTGGATGGTGGTGAAGGGAGTTGGTCGTGGTTACGATGTTGGGACACACCATGGGTATGTGTGCAGTATATATGTATACCTAGGTAACAACTTGAGCATGAGCGTAAACCACCAAGGATATACTATATCCTTATCTCGTTTGGCCCTTGTCCCGCATTGTCTTCATTCTCTGATGACCAACAGATAAATATATGAAGAATAAAAAAAAAATTCAAATTGGTTATCCTATATGAAACCGAAAATTTTCCCCATGTTTAAAAAATGTTCTCTAATTTCACGGACCGAGCATATCTATAAATTAGTCTTGGACCTCAACACCGTGTGTCGGGGGTTGCAAAGGCGGACGTAGACTCCGGATGGCAAACGCGGAGGGCGGGCCACGGAGAGACAAGGGTTATCTAGGGCGAGGAGAGGTGCAGAGGTGAGAAACGGTGGGCGTCCGGTGCCGGTGGCTCACCTCGCGCAAACAAAGCGACCGGGGTTGCTCGTTATTATGTAACGAGAGCCTCGTTATACCGACGGAGACAAATTCTAAAGCTACCCGCCTGAGCGCGGTCTCCTTACTGCCTCTGCTACCACCGTGGGCTCCATTGGGATTCAACGGGGTCCAACTGGGTCCATCGTGGGGTCCCGTAACTGAAGCGGTAGGCAGAGGTGGAGGTAGAGGTGGAGGTGGCCGGTTTCGAGGGTGGCGATGCTGATGGCATTCCACGGTCACGACCCTCGTCCGAAACGAAATTCTGCCCTTCTGAGCCAGATCGTTAATTGGAAATACATCAGTCGTTGTCAATAGTTACCCACTTCTACGAGCTAGCTATATAAGTCGTACCATAAACCGGGTCACTTGCTATGAAACTTTATTACAGGGTACGTTGATTGAGTGAGATGTTAATTAGAACAACCTGTACCTATAATGAGAGGGGTTTTGATACGTTAATGTTAAATGATTTACGCTACGATTGATTGTGTACAAGCTTCTAGATTTGAAAAAATACTCGTATGAATTTCACTGTCAACCTTATTCGTTTCAAATACGTATCCTACGTCTGAGGGATTAAATGAGGCTGTTAGAAAAAACAATTTTTGTTGTTATTTTCGGGATTGATAAATACGTTCGATCGGAGTAAACTCGATTCAGGGACAGGCCTCGGTGAAAGAATCGTCTCATAGCTAATTCATGAAGTAGCGGTCGTGTGTTATTGTTAGCCGAAACAGTTGGGAGCTGGCCGTGCGGTGTTGCAGGATAACGCTATCCCCTAGCTGCCATAAATAAGTAATATGGAACAGTATATAGGAGGAAAGGTCGTTGATAGATAACGAAGACGGCCGTCACGGAGCAATTTCGATACAGAAATTAATAAATCATAGTGTCAAGTTCTGGGCATGGTATTTTTGGAAAATCCATAACCTTGCTAGAGTAATAGTTTTCGACGAACTAACCTGCCTGATCATTCTTTCTTTTTGAATAACATGACGCTAGGAAGCCGAGCCAAGACTGAGATCAGCTTAATTTCGAAACTACTACCTTCTGGCTTTTGATGACATTAGGTTCATAGAACGACCTTTGTCTGCTGTGCCTCTTCTGCACCTCCAACCCCGTCCTATCCCACCTCCACTTCGTACTCCCTTAGGCCTCGCTTTCTACCCTTTCCCTAATTAACGCGAATCCCCCGATTATCTGGGTGTCCTAATGTGTCGCTCGGCATTTAGTATGACCTTTATTTCAGTGTCTTCCTTTGCTCTACTGCGACTCTATCGGCACTCGTTGCGCAATCTTGATTGCGAGGCCTTCGCGAAGAGGTTTGTCGTGAATCGAGGGGTGTCATTTGGCGTTAGAAACTTCGAATTGGGTCAAAAATTACTGATTAGAAATTGATTGAGAACAGTAGAGTACACAATTGTCTTTGCATTATCCGATTGCATTAATTCGGTACAGATTTCTTGAATATTGTTCGTACTCTTTCTCCTCTATCGCAAACTGATACGATTTTCATTTGCGCTTATGAAGAAAAATCGATTTAAAATTTTCGGACTTTTTTCCTTTCAACCTCCCAATACCTCCAACTACCAGCACCGTTCGTGCCCACACTTTCTGATCGTGTTATTCGAGACCCTGTATGCTGCGATACATAAAGAGGGTTGGAGTTCTGTTATTGTAAGTCAAACCTCCAATCGCGTTATGCCCTCAAGTCCACCGGTGTTATCCCGCAATGAACGCGTTTATGAAACGCGTCTGCACTTTCAGTTTCTAATGTCCATACCGATTATTTGTTCACTGGATGAAAATGAAATTTCAATTTGTCTGATACCTGCGGAATATCGATATCTTTCGTTTTCGATTTATTGTTCAGTTGTACGGAAAAAAATCTCGAGTACGTGTGTAAATGCACATATATGGTGGATCAGAATAATGTGGTAACCGAAACCTTTCGACCCATAACGGTTATTAACGTCATGAAATTTCTTTGACCTTTCCGAACATGCTTACTCATACATTTCTAAGTTTTAAGTAACATTACTGATTGCATAAAATCTTTGAATGGCTTTAATTATTTCCAAACACTTTCTAATTTATTCGCGTTCAAAGACTGCTTTAAAATTTTCAGACCGTTATACATAGTCGTTTTACGTAACTGTCATAGTATCCCCATCTCCCCAGTTCGTATTTGAAGGTAATTGCCAATCAGAAATTTTGAATTAACGGTGACGAGAAATGAAAAGTTTTAACAAGTCGGTTGTCAGAAGCCGTCTCTCTTTCTCGTCTCGGTTTTGCGACCCTTGGGAGTACGTAGTCTGCAAATTATCTTCAAAACTTTTGCTAGCGTCTGTTTGAACTGCAGCCGTATCTGATGGCCGATAAATTTTATATCAAGTATACGAATCTTCGAAGGTGAAAGATTTTTTCACGACTCGCCTTTCATCGGGTGAAGAAGAAAAAAAAAAAAGAAAAAAAAATATTCTTTTGTTTTGTTTTTTTTAGACAATTTTCAGCACGCGTTGAACTCTCTCGATACTTTAAGAAGCTCAACCTTTCACGAATTCCAAGTTACCACCACCAAGACATTGAACAACCTTCTTTACGTAGAATCATGCAAAAAAGTAGAGTATAGAAAGCAGCTCACATGGAAGGAACAAGCTACCACCAAACTTAGTTAAAAACTTTGTAGTCAGCTCGGAATTCAGCATTCGTCGTTCCTTGAAGTAGAAGAGAAGGCCCTCTTTTCAGCCTTGGCCCAAACTCCAAAGTATTTTCAAGTTTTCATGCAGTTTTCGACTTTCGCTAGTGCCATAGCTAGTGTAGGTAACACTGGTTAGAGTTAATGGGGTGGGTGCCACGAAAACCACTACCAGAACTAACGCCAAGGGAGAGTCGAGACCCAGAAGAGCCGGTCAATGTTCTGGCACAACCTCTACTAAGTGACGCCATATCGATGCATATATATATTCTCTCAGCTTGTAGAGGTCAATGGCCATAATATGGTTATGGTCACCACAGAATAAATTATTACTACACTACCACCTCACTAAAATAGGTATATATATATATATATATATATATATATATATATATATATATATATATATATATATATATATATATATATATATATATATATATATATATATATATATATATATATATATATATACTATATATTGTATATACCGAGTGCTTTCGTGGAGGTTGGCATGTATAGAAGAAAGAAGAAATATTGAAAGTATACCGAAACGTGGGTTCAATGTATACCTTCACCGTAAAATCGATCTAAATTCTAGTTTCATTCGTTGTCAGTCTTATAAAGAGTCAGACCATCGTATAAATTATTCCCACAGTGACAACGCATATCGACCTGCTGATCAACTGAACTTGATAAAGTGCTCATTATTACAATAGGGGTATAATTATTCAGAGTTCCGTGAGGTATGGAATTGAAAGTTGTTCTTCACTCGGTTAATACAAGACTCTTTTTCTTTTTTATAATATAAAAAAAGTTGACTTTTATGTTATCATAATTAATAATCAATGATATAATAAGGAAAAACCCGTCTAGACGAATGAATTATGCGTTTTGAATATATAATATATTTCTGTGTGTAAATTATCGAAATGTGGTAATAAACCGGTATGCGAAATACATGGAACTGCGTTGTTTAAAATTCGATTCATTCCCTCCACCTAACCGTGTGATGGAGTAATTATTCGAATCTCAGCTAGTATTAATTCCACGGATAACGTGAAATAAGGTCAGGGAGTTTATATCCCATTCGGCTCTCCGAATTGCGGGTATTAATTAACTTTGGCAGTTGAATATCACTTGCTAGTCACAAAAGCCATATTTGAGCCGCCATCGTCAATTAAGTGCCGTGCTGAAAACGGAATCAAAGGGGTGCTGGCACGGGTGGGTATAAAGTTAAGCAAAGCGCTACACAATACGACTACGTGATCAAGCTCGTTGAAGACCACGAGTATAGTCAACTCGAGGTTATTTGATGTGAAACAGCGTCGCAATGTTCTCTCTCCGTTTTCTAAGTCGCGTGAATGGAGGGTTGAAGACCGGAGAAACGGATTCGCAGGATTCTTGGTTAGAAAAGGAGAGAATAGCAGCCAGCTATTGTCTAGTTTTCACGGAAGACTCATTAAACCCATATAAGACTATATTCCCCGGGTACTGGTAATATCGCATTATGCTAGTCGTCTAATGGAGATGCTAATTCTGTCCTCTTGCAGTCAGTGTGCCTAGGACCAGCCGAGAGTAAGGAGGCTGGTTACTCACCCTTCTCTTTCCACCCCACCACTCCCCTCTTCGCCAGTTCAATTCACCTCAATTTCCAGCAATCGTGGGGAATATCATGAATGTTGAGTATATTTGGACAAATGGCCAAGACTCAAGGTTACACAGCGGGTATATTATACAAAGTAAATTCAGAATAGTCTCCTGGCCATATCGGTAAAGTGAACAATTGATATTTCATGTCATCTCTCGGTTCTTTGGACAGGCTCGCTTCCTTTCAATTAGTCGAGGTATATGGCTGCAGGATGGAAAATCCTTTCAACTTTTTCTTACATTTACTTCCTCCTTACCAATCGGAATTCCTCCTCCAACGCGATCAACCTGCTCATGTAAATTTGTACCGAGCGCTTTGGTTCGTAGACACATGTAAAATTCAACGAGGTGAATCCAGACGATCGCGGTGTCGTGTGTATTTGGGCAAAGCCTATTGAATGTCCTTCTATTCCCTCTTCGATCGCTATTTCCTATTCCACTATTTCTACCTCCTCCTCCATCTCCGTCTCCGTATTCTCTGTCTCCTCTTCAACCCACCCACTCCAGCTATTCCTTCGATCCAACATTATTCCGCAAATAGCCTGCCTACTCGACCGATTGGAGGGTCCAGCTGACGTCCTCCATCCTTTCAACGCGCCCGCTAATCGATATTTGTATTCCCTGTTCTGTGCCGACAAATCCACGCCACTCTGCCATGAAAAATACACATTTTTTTTTGTTTTTTTTTTCTTTTATTTATTCTTCGGCATGGTATAGCATTACCGCATATATGTCACAGAAATACGTTGCCAAGTTGTTTCAGTCATCTTGAGATTTATAGCAAAAATTTTTTCCCCGGTTGAATGACCTGCAAAATACGAAGCGCAGATTCAGGTCCTAAGTCGATCTAATCGCGAAAACTTGTTCCTAAACTCCGTCATGCCTATATTCGCTATATTAATGATGTAGAAAGTCCAGAGCTTCACGACGTCCGAAACAGCAGAATGCACTCACGAAAGGTGACCACCACCGTCACCCAAGTCCCTTAGAACTCAGGACTCGACTCAATTCCCAGTATAACTAACACCCAGCCGAACTAGACGACGAAAACTTTGTTATAGAAACTGAATACCTTATTACTGAAGTAAACTTTTGCCACGCGTGTACAGATCGTGACAGCAGGATCACTTTCCAATACCAGTACTTGAAAATTTTGTAAATTATATTAATGGTCGGTATGTTATGTTTATTATTCAAGTATTTTTGACGGTGGTCACCTCTAGCGAATAGGTGGGCTCAGCTTTTAGTTAAACTAGAATTAGGGAGATGCAAACTATGTGCTTAGCGTTGGTACTTCAAGTATAACTGACTATTTCATTAGCAAGTTACTACAGCTCTGGTGTACAAAGTGTACTTCAACTAGTGTCTCTCCCGGACAAAACCAATTTCTACATACACGAGCTGCCTACGTACAGTAGCTAAATTTTCTAAGTGCCAGTTTTTATCTGTGCTCATTTTTCTTCTTTAGTTTTGAGCTCTAAAGATATGCAAATTTCTAGCGTCTTGTGAATATGAAAACCGATTTTTGTACTAAAATTGCAATTCCTTAATTCAGACTCTCCCAGACCAACCATCGTATGAAAATTATTTTCCTTTGTTTGGAAAAATGGCAGCTAATTCCGGTTGGACGTAATTTGATCGATAGGTAAATTTTCATTAATTAGTCAACGTCTGGGCAAAACTAAGGCAAATATAATTACTTGTCGTCGTCGTTGGTAGTGGCATGGCGGCGCGGTGACCCGGTGGACGTTCACCTAACCGTGTATATATTGCGTAATTACAATTTAATTTTCTCCTCGGCATTGTGAACGAGTGTACCCCCGTTTCATGGAAAGGTAAGTACGCTGCTGAAATGTGCACAAGGCATCTACTCCGCGCACTTTCGTGAAAATCCTTTCTCTTTATAGGTATAGAGTATCTGCGTTCGCCGTACTAGCAGTAATTAACGCGAGCGGTTATATTTTAATAAGCGCTTTTAATAAAGGACGTCAAATTTCCCAGGTTCAAATCGACGGTTCTGAAAAGTTGGTATACCTCAAGTAGTTGGTTGCGTCTATCGTTTAGATGTACTCCACGTGAAACAAAAATTACTGAATACTAAAGTGGAATGGGCGAGTTGATCGTTATCAAAATTTGAAGAAAAAATAGAAAGACGAAAAAAAAAAAAAACTCGACAACACCTTTTCCAAGGTCATTTTACCGATAAATCTCGAGGGTAACGATATGTAAGCAATGTTGGATCGTTTTTCCTCCACTATTACAAATCTTTGCCAGCCTGCTGTTATGCCAGACGAAGCAAATTACTACCCCACGCTCATTGGTCGCCTCGTTTAGCACCAGTTTGGCCTGAATATTCATGCAACCATTCCCCGCTCTTCCTCATCCTCATCCTCCTCATCCTCATCCTCCTCTTTCTCCTCTAGAACGCCAAGTAAATATCACTCGAAAAGTTCAGTAAGCCAACGTCTTTGCTAACTCAACAAATTACGTACGCTATAGTGGGTGGTAAGTGTTGACTTGGTCGACACAACGAATCACTCCGGCTTTCACCGAGGGCCAAGGACTTTCTCTCCCTATTCCATTTTCTCTCTTTTTTTTTTTTTTTTTACTTTTTCGATTTTCACCCTGCCATTGGGCCTCAGAAACTTGAGTTGGCAGTAGACGATTATAGGTATACCGAATGAAATCGGCCTTGTCCCGTTGCTTGAGATGCACTACCGCAACCTTAAGGTGGCACGTGCGTTGCCAATGCGAATCCAATATTGGAAAACAATTTTTCTTCCCAGAGAATTTTAGCACGCTTTGCAGGCTCTCGGACCTTCGACGATCCCTCCTCGCCAGCCACCACTTACGTTGCCAGGATGCCTGACCATGAAAAAGGTCCCTGGCACCGGTCTCGATAAATTCTTATTGACAAATATATTCTAAGAGGTGGTGTCTTCAAACAGAGAATATCTTCCCTCGAGACACGGAGCGAATCTCTTCTTGTCACCAAAATCGAAGAGTATTTCTTAAGGGCTGGTATGTCGCGATTTGTTTTTTTTTTTGTTTTCTTTCGAATATCCAATTCCATAACAAAAATTCACTATAGTCTTTTCATACATAAGATAAGTAAAAGTTAGGATATTTGATTCGTCTGCCCTGTAACTGGCCGGAAAGAAGGCAATATTCGATCTGTACAAAAAATAAAATAAAAATGTTATTCTACGATGGATTTCTTTCGAAATTTAACTCACGAATTTGCCTCTCTGTTCAGGTAGACACGCGTCTTACAGAGACATAAATTTAGAGCCAGATAAAATGACAAGTAATAAAGAGATTGTATATACCTATATATATATATATATATATATATATATATATATATATATATATATATATATATATATATATATATATATATATATATATATATATATATATATATATATAACCACAGCGTGAAAATTGTGTACTTAGTCTGGTCTAGCTGGAGTTAATCTTTCTTGTTTCCTACTTATTTTTTACTCTCTGTGTTCGGCGAAGCTGGACGACGAAGAAAGTATTTTCAAGAAACCCTGAACTCACTACCTTAATTTCCTGCTATACGATACGAGGTCGATGAAAGCCTCCCTTCCATCTCTATCCTCCATCCTACAACCTCCTCGGTGGACACAAACCAGGTCTCATACGCCACTAAAATCCAATCGCCCGAGCATTTTATGGCTGAACGTGACAGCCTCGCCTCTCGCGCTGCGCGTAATGTCGCGTAATACCAGTAAGTAATCGTAGTTAAGCGTCGTATACCGAGCGTCGTTGTAACCCGGGGCCAAGACGCCTGCGCCTGCCGCGTATCGGGCAACTTTACGAGCTCCAAATCCCACTCTATACGCCAACTTCGGGGCAAGCCGAGCCTGCAGTACAAGTACTCCTCAAGTTGTCGTTCGCCGAACTCTCCTAGCCCTCTTGGGTATACATATATATATATATATATATATATATATATATATATATATATATATATATATATATATATATATATATATATATATATATATATATATATATATATATATATATATATATATATATATATATATATATATATGTATATACACATATGTATATAGTACCTACGTTGACGGAGAAAATGGCGATGGAAGTTGAGACGGCGGCGCCAAGGTAAGGTTGGAGGTGGAAGGGGTCAGGTACTTTGGGTACCTTGGGATATCTCTGGCAAAGATTCGCTTACCTCACCAACGAGATTATTACGTTGGTTTAATTCGAGATTTTATTGTCAGCTTCGCAGAGCGTGTTGTGGTACCACGTTTATACCTATACCATCTACTCAGATTGTCTGCAGATTGGACAATATATACATATTTTGTAGGAAGAGTTTTTTTTTTCACCCGATTGTCATTCTACTTCTCTATTCTTTTCTCTTTATTCTCTCTCTCTCTCTCTCTCTTCTTAAATATTTGACGAATCAACGATTCCAAGGAAAACGTCGTTCCAATGCACACCTACGTTTTATGGCTCGATTTCCGGATTGAAAACGACAGATTTTCAACCTGTTTCCAATCGAATACTGGTTCAGAACCGAAATTGTTTTCCCTTTTTTTCGCGAAATTTTTTGCGTTGCTCAAAACAGCGTTGAGTTATTATATGGTAAAGCGCGAAGAGGTAAGAGACGAGAAGTGCGCTAGTAGGAAAAGGAAAAGGAAAAGGAAAAGGAAGAGGGAAGGGGAACAGGAACATTAATACCGATTTTATTGCGACACTTTGAAACGTTACGTAGATGTTACATTTATTGAAGACTGAACGGAACGAAACGGAACCACGCAACGCAGTGGAAGCGTGGCGGGTGGAAGGATACGCAATGGGAAATGGAAAACAGAGGAAACAGAGAAACAAAGAACGACAAAGAACCAGAAAAAAGAATCCTGGGTTTTAAGAATTAGCTTTATAGTGAGTGCGTCGAGTAGACTGGATCTAACGTCTGCTATACTCAACGGGATTCAGGATTTCGAGTGAAGGAACTGCAAGCACATTAAAGCTTACCATAAATCCGGCCAATATGAACAAAATTTAGGACGCGTTTTATAACGGGTCTAACCCGCGGATGATAAGATAAGAAATATCCGCGTTACATAATATAAAAGTAGATTTTTCTTTTTTTTTTTTTTCGCCGGATATTCAAATTCGTCTTTTACGAGATCTCATTTATCCTCCAGCGCTGCGCCTGCATTACCCTGTAATCCTTAAGCTTTGAGAAAGTTATTAAATTGTACGTCAAACTTGGAACCCGACAAAATATTTCTCATTTCTCTTCGCTCTCCGGATCTACCCCTGCAGAGACTAGATTTACTCTAATTATAATATTTCTCAACGGTTTAACGTTGACGGATATCCAGTTTATCGATGGTGTTAAAGGCCAAGTATCTTAGAACGTTAAAGTAGCAAACTGTTGCAATAGTGGTACAAAAACTGTTGGCTAGAAACCTGCTACCAGCTACGATAAGCACTCGAAGACGTTACCTCCTCTTTCCAATATTCTCCGCGCACAAACCACCCTTACACTACCGAAAACAGCTTACGCTTCGTCGCCGACCAACAATGCCTCTCGTTCGAATAACGATACATTATGCATAATTTATGAACAAAACCCTGTTGCGCCCAGGAGTGTCACAGAGTGAAGGGTGGAAGTGGCTCAGCATCTAGCTACAGGAACGTGGCAAGAAGCCATTCCCCTAATTCTTATGTAGCACCGCGTCAATCACAGCTGTCAATTCCGGGTGAAAGAGTGAATTAACGTTCAAACGATTACGATTTGGGGTTGAACATCTGTTAGGCTAATAGCAGAAGAATAAAAACCGATAAAACGGTAGGAAAGACAGGTGCCTGAAAATCTGTCAGAGTTTTACCCCGTCTTATTTTACTCCGTATTTTCTTCAGACACGATAGACAGACAACATTTGAACAAACTGGCTAACACAAATTCCCTTCCTTCTCACCTTTTCTTCTAAATCGAAGTGAACAAGGCTAGGCAAGTTGTGTACCCGCATACATAGGTACGTCTACTTGCGCCGCGCCGCGCCGCGACTCACATCAGCCTTTCACACTGCACCAGAATCGGGCATAGAACGATCGAGGGAGATTGAGGAGAGCAAAGGAGCCGCTGATCCAACTGGTGGAATGATTTGGGCAAAGTGGCTTCCGCGCTTCTCCATCACATCTTCTGTCTCTATTCTTTCACCTTCTTCTACGTCAGATCCTCGCGAGTAACGTTGCATACAAAGATATCTTGTGGGGCCTCAGCTGGCGAGGCAGAACTCTTGTACGCGTCCCTTGGCCCGCGTATAACCACAATGGCTCCCTGTTTTATATTTATTTGGGTCTCTGGGTTTTTCTCTTTTCCGATGCTGCCGAAGAGCCTCGCATGCGAACGCCCACATTGGCGTGGTGGTCACGTCCGCGTATTTTGGGATACGTGATGTTTGCGCTCCTCGGGAGCGCAGCTTCTCAATGATTAAACTCTGGCCCACTCCTTATTCCAACTGTGGAAGAGAAATTCTCAAATAGAAAAGGTGAAAATTTTATCTAGGATCCCAATGTGCCTAAGAAAACTATTCTCCAATTTCATGCTCGATTTCATAAAAAAAATATACCACCATTTATTTCGAAGTTATTTCCGTTACGTTGCGTCATCTATCTTTAATAAATCCCTTCCCTTTTCAATTAAAATAGAAACACCTAATGACCAACACTATATCACCTGACGGACTACTTTTCGTCAGATAGTTTCTTGCAACAGCTACGTTTAATCAGCTAAGAGTCACGTCGTTTTGTTTTACTCATTTGTGAGCTAGATCTTACCGTACAATCTTGCCCAAGAGATGCTCTACACCATTTCACTAAATTCACGGTACAAAATCAAGCAACAGAATCAAAGACAGCAATGGCAGAAGTCTACTGGGTAGAGCTGAATGAAGATCCGAAAATTGTATTCCTAGCATCAAATAGACCTTGAAGATATCCCTAAAATTAAATGATAATTTATTGTCGGCGAATATTCGTATTGTAGCGCCTAATTGATTCCTTTTTTTTCTTTTCTTAAACCTCTTCCGCAAGTTTGCAGCAGCATAGCGTATCGACGCATTGTGAATATCAGTTTCTTCTCCCCTCGTTCATTTTGTCCTTCTTACCGTAGCCTAACCCTCTCACTTCTCAAGTAATTGGGGTTTCCACAAGTCTCTCAGTGCAGGGTGTAAAAGGCAGGCAAAAGCTACCATCACTCGCTTTGTGAAATGTCAAGTATTAAAATCCGATCGCTAGAAGTCATTAGGCCCTAATTTACAATTGAGAACATAAATGAGAATGCGACCCTTTTGTTTTTTAGCCACGTTTTGAAATAATTCACAGAAATTTTCACTCCTTGCTAAAACTATTTGTCGATATGGTTGTGACTTCTTTCAATCCAGATGTCATGTCTATGACTTCCAAACTGAATTTCTGACTGATTTTTTTGTCAATAGCTTACAAAAACGTCGGATAATAATTGTAAAGTAACATTCCATACCCGAGAATTTGGCAAACGGCTTGCGGAGCGGCAGAGATTAGCGTACCCTGCATAGCTATAACAGCAGCCAGCCCTACAAAGTAGGTAGATTGTGGTACTATTGTATCAGGTTGTAGATTGGTCGGGGTTAGATATCCGCCACCCTTGGTGTCATGGAATCGTATTTCGATAAATTCAAGAATTCAGACTGGCAGGTAATGTCGATATATAATTTTGACTAACCGCTCTATTACGGTCTTATTGTTAATTTGAAAATTGGGACCAGCGAGATTGAAAATGAAAAGCAAGAACGAAAAAGAAAAACTAGTAGACTAAAAATGAAACGCCGAATTGAATTTCTCGCATTTTATAGTACGAGCTAATATTTCATCGTCCCAACATACATGCCAGCGATTAATCCGGCGTTTCTCTGTTCCCATAGGTGTCTTATATCTTGTGCGCAAACATAAATACATTTTAATTCTGAAATGTAGTGTAGTTCAAAGGGTAGGAAATTGCAAAATAATTATACGGCCTTTCGTATGTATACTACAGCTGTATGGACTGCTCTGAACCGTTGCAGAACGGTGGTTGACCTGCCCCACGTACCCACACACACACACACACACACACGACCACTCACTCTACGTACGTTCGTTCTGAGCTGCGCCGATTCGCTGCCTCCCCAGGGTGAGATAACGCTCCATTCTGTAAAACAATCTAATAGTCCTCACCCCCTAACCCCCATCTCACACACCCGATGGGGTATATCACCCTCCTCCGAATCAGCGATCCTCGTATGTTATTTTTGCGTCCGACTGGTTGTGGTTCTCTGTTACCCGTCGATACTAGACTTATCCGTATAATTTAATGCTCGGAACCTGGGCTTGCTTATCGATCCCTCGAACGCGCCGCTATCTTCCTTCCTCATTCTCAGCTTTTATACCTACTACTTGAGCTCTTCACCAATCTTTCCTATCGTGTCCAACTCGTAGTGCAAGGCTTAAAGCTTTTCAACGTCATCCAACTCACCCGGCTCACCCTTACCCTATTATGTGCAAGTGCAGTATACCTATCGCTCCGACGAGGATCTAGCCGATTATCGTTCGACGAATCGCGTCAGACACTAAACGAATGCGCTTCCCTTGTCTACTCGGACAATTTAGTGTCCGGTGGGGTCGGTTTTCGGTCTGTACCTACTACCCACGCTTCTCACACCGTCCCCGGTTACCTCTAGCTGACGAATGGCTCGAGAGAACCGTATATACCTATACACACTACATCTCTCCGGTTGGTTGTTAATTTTTACCTTCAATTTATACCAGATACGGACTGCCGGTTGCTGCTGGTCTGTGCTATGCTGTGCGCCTATTACCTGCCTTGCCCAAAGCACTAGATAGTCCGGAGTTAACGGTGGGTACGGGGATGAAGGCGGTAACCGGCATAGCGGGGAAAACGGAGGGATTTTAATGTCTGTTCCCGTACGCCGCGAATTACCCCACGGAGATTTATTAAAACCGTAAAGCGCCGAAGAAACGACTCCGCCTAGGAGCAGACTTGGGCTCATTCGGTGGTGAGGGCGGTAGAGGGACCGCTGACTAGGGGTTTGAGGGACTGAGCTCGACGTTAGCGACCACCGACGGGGCAATCGCCGAAGCAGTAACACGCGGAATGCTTAGCCAAGCTTAGCCGCCTACTGTGGATTAGCGAAACTCCGCCGTTTCACGTCTTATATGCCACCACCGTTGACCTCCACAATTCTGCCACTGTTGCAGCTTCTCATCTTTTTTTTTTTTTTTTTTTTTTTTGCGACGCGTTTACGACGTCGTACAAAACTTTTTTATACTTAAGATTCTCGATGAGTATATATATGCATAATATGCTTATAATAGTGTAGTTGCTTCGTTTCATTTTTCATGAATTTCTTCCTTTTTTTCGGGGATTTCTTTTATGAGAAGAGGAATGGGGGGTGGAGGGTGGGAAGAGGGGTCTTGCCTCACTCAGTAAGAATACACCACGAACAAGTCTATAACGTAATATATATAGGTAGACGGTGAATTCGATTTTATCGCTTGATGGAGGGTGGGGAACGCCGCTTTTCACGAAAATTTGATTTCCTACCCTCCTACTTCTCCATCCTGCCTTCTTAGCGAACGTCCAGCACTATAGTGAACAGATTGAATACCTTTTGGCCAGCCAGGGATCACGGACGCGTCTTCTTCTAGTTCTTTCAAATTTCAGCTTCCTGCTTTCTTACCCTTCTACTCTGCTTCTTCACTCTCTACCTCACCACCTATATCCATGTTTCTAAAGAATCGAACGCCGTTCCAAATCCCGATTGAATCCCTCGGCGTCCCAGATAATTACCCCTGCACTAACCCGTGTCTGGCTTCTACCGTAATGCACTATCTACCATGCTGGGTTATACCCTAGGCGGGTAACCAGAACCACGGCTATGGCCGAGGAGGAAAGCTGGGTTGGGCAGGGGGACTAGGGACGAAGGTGGGCACTAGAGACGATTTGGCGTGTGCAATGGGTTGTAACGTACACGTAGCATCGGACCCGGACGAAGGAATTTGGGCTTGGATTCTGGCCAACCTTTACTTTACTTTACTTTACTTTACTTTACTTTACTTTACTTTACTTTACTTTACTTTACTTTACTTTACTTTACTTTACTTTACTTTACTTTACTTTACTTTACTTTACTTTACTTTACTTTACTTTACTTTACTTTACTTTACTTTACTTTACATTACTTCACTTTACTTTACTCGACTTAACAGCAAAGTACACGCGGGTGGGCAAATATATCGACGATCGCGAAAAAGTTGTCGCGTCACAGAATATCTCGCTTGACTCACACCCGTCCAGATAAGTTTTCTGCTGCAGTTTTCCGGCTGCACCACGTAACCCGGTGGGTAGAAATAGATTTTTCACGGTTATACGAGCAGCCCTGAAACTAGACGTAAAGAAAACGTTGACATACCTCTTTACTCATTTTCTCAAATGTATATCGAATGTATAGAATGAATGCGAAAATAAATTGAAACGTTATAACTGGACATCAATTAATAAACGGTTAGCAATTTACCGCGAATAATATTCGGTCCCACACGCCGATTTCGCGAGGTAGAAAAAAATTTTGAGGAATATATAAAAAACAAAAAAACAAAAAAACAAAAAAAAAAAAAAAAAAAACAGGGGGCAAACGGTAAAAGTAACGCCACGTAAATTTACATCGCATTATTTACCAATCGCAAACCTTTCGGTAATTTTGTTTGAGTTTAATTTTTTATTTATGTTGGCGCCCGTGCCCTCGGGGAAGTCGGTACACAAGATTCGAGCGATCGGCAGATTCATTAAAGCTCGACGGGTCTCGTTTAATCCCCACAAACGTCCCGAAACCATGTTCAATAAACGCTACCACAACGCCGCGATCCTGTTGGGGAATGAATCAGGATCAAGGGGATTTGCTCTAAAAACATCCAATTTAAGTAGATTGCCAACCGCCTCCTCGTAATAAGGACTTGCCAGTCTCGGAGCTCTTCGTAGGAGTCGAAAATTCCAGGCCTCAGTTTCATACAAACGATAAGCCACATGGCATCAAGATATGCCCACAGTATGAACGTCTAGGATAGCAAACTTAACTGAAGAACTTTACTTTTTACTACTGTCACTACTTATTTTTCTAAAAGTTTACGCTCGTAAACGGAACGACAAACAATTCTGTTGACTGCGTTAGAGCAAACAGTCCGCGGCTACCGTTCGATACCACAATGGTAGGATTTCGATCCCAATACGTATGGTATCGTCGCTGATAACTGATCGTGACCAGGGGTTTTCTGTGCGGAAAGTAAATTCAGTGAATTACGCCTTGGGTAATGGTCCACGTTTACCCATCCGCCCGTGACCCCTGCTTCAATTGGCCCTTCAGTTAATGAGTATTCGTACTAATTTATCCGATGTCATGGTTCGTATTTTATTCTAAACATTCATTTCACTTGTTTGAACAGACCAACATTTTCAAACAACATTCAAAAGAGTCAAAGTTCAAATTACATACCTCGAATAATCTGATCCAGTACCGAATTCATTTACTGGTTGAAAAAGTATTATTATCGCATTAACCGTTCGCACAATTTGCGTGAAATTTTTTTAGCCCATACAATTATCGTCGGTTTCATGTTTTTGGTCAAATATAACAGAATTTAAGAATTAAATGCGGAGGGGACAGTAATTTGAAATTCAACTGCAGCATAGCTTGATAACCATTGAACGGATTTCATACAATACCTACTCACCGTAAAACGGCGTCCATTTGAAATATTGTTTGGTAATAACAGAGACGACATAAGAAACGTTTCACTTCACTTGTCATGGAAGTTTTGTTGATTAATAAACCCATACCCACTTCCACGGGACAAGTTTTATAATTATTTGAAAAAATACTTACTTATAACTAAAACTTCACATAAACAGAATTTCGATTACACTCAACTCTCCTGGCTTTTCAGTCGAATACAACAGCAAATGTTACTAGTTGGAATCTCGTTGTTGGCTAGACCCGGAAGTTTTATAGAGAAAGTACCTTGCGAATTCTTGGTTTGGAAAAACTTCTTTTCGTCGTTCCATAAGCTTGAAACTATCGAGCAGAAGATATACTTCTGATCAGAAGTGACTAGATTCAGGTCTGAGGTCGTGTATAGAGGTATAACTTGTCACACTCTATCAATTTTTCTAGAGTAGGTAACTCGAAACCTCGAGCAAGTTTTATTTTCGTTTTTCTTCCGGGGTAAATAATGCAGATATCTCAAATGATGTACATGGAAAGTAAACAGGGTAAATATCGTGAATAATGGACGCTGTCACGGCTTCTTAGGCACTGTAACACGGTACACCAGGAATGGAGCTGGCTCTGCTTTGCTCTGCTCTGCTCTGCTTTGCTCCTTCTCCAGCCCTCTTCGTACTTTCCTTCCTCTTGTCTCTTGCTGCTTCTCTCTACCCTCTGGGCTCGACGACTAGAGATACAAACTATTTCGTTTCGCCTTGCCCTCGTCCGAGCCTTGCCTGGGGACGTCCGATCGAGTTAGCGTGTCCCTTGCCTCTGCCCCTCTTGCCCTTACCAGCACCCTCATATAACCGGATGGGGTGCCAGCCGGAGGCAACGATCTACCAGCATCGCTATCAGAATAATTCGCATTTACTTGTTACGTGCCTCGGAGGTATGTCGCAAAAGCCATAATGAAATGTCGTCGGATGCAATGCGAATAATATCCATTCTTATTCCGAAGAATCTTTTATTGCGCTTCGTCGCCCGACTTTTTTTTCACCTTTATCTTTTTTCTTTTTTTCTTCTCGTACAACCGAGGTATTATTTAATATAATGGCTCGCCGTTGCACGTCGAATATTCGACTTGATACGTAATAAACGTTGCTCGAATTTTACTATCTACGTAGGTAGGTATAGAAATTGTGGATTAATATAATTCTTCTTTTTGCCTTAGCCGTAGTACAGGTGCCTACCTGCACATTCAAGTCTCTAACATCTCGTGCAATACTGATGTAGAGTAGGTCTCATTTTGATACTCTATTTAATTCAAGAAATCAATAACGCAGGTTACGAGTCACGAAAGTTCTTTTTACTCAATTTTTGTCCATTCTCATTTTGCCTCTCTTTATTTCGTCCAACGTTCCCCCCACTTGTATGTTCACTAATACCTACATGGATAATGTCGAGCTATAAACTGACTAGAGTAAAATGCATTTCATGACAGAACCGGATCCCAAGATTAGGGATTTAACTGTTCAACTGCAACGACGTTATTACCTGTGGAAATCAGCCATACAAAAGTAGAAAAGTGGAAAATTGACGACATTTACTCCGTTCAACAAGCACCATTAGAATTAGCTACATTTTGTCTGAAGACGTAGTCCCGTACAACTATGACTCCTGCGGATGATGGTTGGCTGTCTACTTCCTTGCCCACCAGCCCTTGGCTCGGTAGAACTTAAGAATGAATTATGTAAGGCAAAGTACTTCATTCGTCTTGCTCTTGTTATTTGGTGGGTGTAGTTAAACTCCGCGTATTACCAGGCCTGAAATATCGCTGGCAATTTTTAAGGCGAACGTGCTGTGAGTTTTCTCTCTCTCTTTAGTTATCTCTCTCGCTCTTACTCGGTCTTGCCAACTTTCAAGGAGCAGAGCTGCTACCACCTAACGCCTGCTTGCTGGTTGTGGGAAATTTTATAGACTCGGGGTATTGGCGCCTAGACCTTCTATAAATGACAGAGAAAATATTCAATTTCTGTGCGAGAAACAGCTGAACACCGTTCTCAAAATGTGATGGCCACTTTCCTTTTACGCCGGGCATCCCCCACAATATTTGTTATCAAGTCTTTTTTGTATTCCGCATCCATTCTCAAATACAACCGAATCTGCAAACGTGAGTCTCATTTAAATACCCAGTGTGAAAGAGGTTCGCACTACTGTCAACAGAATTGGCAGTGGGATAATTTAAAGTACAGGATTCGTTGCGCTAAATTCTTTCAACAATTTTAGGTTGATATCAATTTTCCTTTGTCATTGAATACATCGAAATAATATCTAGGCCAGACTGTGAAGAAATATAAAAAAAAATCTTTTTTAAACTAAAATCTGAATCGCAAACTCGTACGGAAGCTTAGAGATGGGTTGAATAGAGTCAGCCGGGTTGTGCGAAGGTGTGCGCGTTTGTGTACAGAGTCTTGGGTGCTTGAGTGGGTGACGGTCTCGTGGTGGTAAACCTGTGTAATGTTTGCCGGATGAACGGTTTCCACCGGCATCTGTTTACCGGACCAACGGGTTCGCCTTCCTGCTGGCTCTCAGTTCAATGCTTTTCCGTGCCCAAGCTCCTCTCTACGTTTATCTTTCCTTCTCTTTGGTTCTCTTCTCTTCTCTTCTCTTTGGTTTTGTTCTCTTCTCTTCTCTTCGCTTCTCTTCTCTTCTCCTTTCTTCTCTTCTCTTCTCTTCTCTTCTCTTTTCTTCTCTTCTCTTGACTTCACTTCTCTTCTCATCTCTCCTCTTCCTTTCTCTTCTCCCAAGAATCCTCCCTCCCTGCATCTTTTCCCTTCTGTCTTTTCCAGAAAACAGGTCGTACCTAGAGTTGCTCTCGGCTTTTGATCCGGGGCTCTGAACTACTAGATCTCAGTCCACCTTTATGCCCAGTATCCTTTTGGAGCCATCTTTAAACGCGACGATCAGACTCGCTCGAACTGCTGCTCTCACACGAATTACGGGGTAAAGAACCTTACAATCTTTTGACTACCCCATCGCACAGACGGAATTTAAACCCAGCACCACAACATTACCTTTCCTTGATCAACCTGTGGGGGTTGGGCAGCCGGTCTCTAGTCTTGTTTCGCTCATTTTGTCCTGCCTATTTCTCAAACCCTGACATCCTCTCTGCAGCCAGTGGATTTAATTAAACCTAGTAGCCTCCAGCGAACATATTTTCCAGACACACGTGTACTACACCCCTTCGACTATGCTCGAAATGTACCACTGAAGGTGAGGGGGAATGAAAGGAATTTTTTCAACCGCCTGCGGCCCTACTTTCTAAGATACTGTATTTTTGTTACATCAAACTCTCGAAGTTTCAAACATAATAAATGTTTGCCTGGGTTCTGGATCTTCAAGAAGTCTAACCATGTGCCTCACGCGGCTGTTAAGATCACCCTGGAATATGTAGTAGCCATTGGGGAAATTTACAAGTTTCGCCGTCCGTAAACTTGGCCGGGCATCGAGACGGGACGAATAGGAAAGAAGACCTATCTAGGGAGCGGGTGGTGTGATTTTTCCTTTTTTTTCACCGTTTTTTCTCCTTTATCTCTCTTGTTAACAACGCACCAGCACTCGCCACAACGTGGGACTTTGACACTCGACTATTGGCTCGATAGTCTAGAAAATGTTCTAACGACTATACCTAATCTAACTAAACAGAAATTATTGTACTATCTTTGTATCCTAATAATTCATTCATTTCGGCAAGAAGAGGTTAGGGTAATCCGGGTCGTTTTATTCGGTCGTAAACTGAACCAGATTCTCGATACATCATCAACTGAGATCTGTGTCGTATAAAGCAGTGATTTTAGGCTATACATATATGTATAGCCTATACCGCACATTGCAGATAGAGGTAGTCGTATAACTATACAGTTTGGATTTGTGGCCCTGGAGATTATCTTTACACTCATCCATCCCTTCTCTCGATATTCTATACCTATAGGTATTCTACTGCTAACCAAGCCGATCTACCAAGTTTGGATACTTTGAAGACCCTTCCAGTCGCCCTTTGAGGGGGACGGCCGAAAAGTCAACGAAGGAAAGAGGGCAGAGTCGTAGAGTCAGCGAAGGAGGCTAGCGAACCGATCGGATGTCCTAAATTTGGCCGCGACTACGTCCGCCACGCGGTGCCATGTTCTGTGGTAACCTCCTCCTCTTCGACATCCAACGAACGCGGGCAGAAGCCACCCCGAGGGTCCTGTGTGGTTCAACCACTCTCTGGTAGCCTTCACCGTGTTTTCCGAGTCCCCGTGGACGGGAGAGGCACGTCTGTTTGTCCACGTCGAGCGTTGCAGAGATCCCTTTCCTCCACCCTTCTCCATCCTTCGTCCTCCGTTCTGCGTCCGCAGCCCCTTCTGTATACGCGTATACTCCGTATGTCCTGTGTGTCCTAACGCGCCTCTATGTGTCCCTCCAGTGTCAGTTGCGCGTGTTTGTCGTGCCCGCCGAGCCGTGTTTCCAACTAAACTAACCTCGCTACGCTTGGCTGCATTGACGGGAACGTAGCACGAAGCGAAGCAGACTCGAAGGCACATCAGACTCGTTGCCCGCACGAACGGTTGGTGACGCGACGCGGATTCTCCGCAATTGAACGCGTGGCACATCCCACCACAAACTACGACGGACCAATAAAACCAAATCTATCGTATCACCGAACCATTCGACGTAGACGCTTCCTCCGTCGAGGTTTACTTCATCCCAAGAAATGCATGGAGCCATTCCACCCTCGAACTTGCTCTTCGCTGACGCTGCACTGGGAGAAATGAAGTTTTTTTTTTTCGTTTCTTTTAAACAACAAGTATTGTATACCCGTTAGTCAACGTCGTGCCTTTAGGGGTTTAATACTTTCGTGGAAGAGTTAAGAGAACAGTGGGATGTAACAAACGGAGGAGGACTAGAAATCGCAAAGAAAGCGTGCTGTATTCTTGAAGAAGATTCCCGAATAAGAATCGTTCTGAAACGTAGGAATGAATATATTCCAGGAAACGATGCAGGAGACAGTAACCACCGAGACCGCCCTCAATACCAATATATCTATTTAAATCTCTCTCTAAATAGTTCCTTAGATTCTTCTTTCTTTCATACACCCATTCCACCAGTTGGCTAGCAGCAGCAGGGAGTTTGATGGATGCGAATGCATTTCGATTTCTATCACATTATTGCCAGTGAAAAATTCGACTGAAATTTTTGTCGAACGTTAACCTTAAATTCGTTCGGTTTAATTGATACAAATCTTACTTTATTTAAATTCGCATATATGCTGCGATGTAGTTGAACATTTCTTAGTTCCAACATGCACATTTAAATAAGAAGAATTCTCAAGGAAAATGCTTATTAACCAGTTGACAGACAAATTGGCTTGAACGGACGTAACAACGTCGCCTCAAATCAGATGGGCGGTACCTCTGCTGTCAGTGTGCAGCCAATTACCGTTACCAGGGCATGAAATAACTGCATTATCTCGCGGCAGCGGCTGCTACCTCCGTACTCTCAGTGCCCTCCAGCATCCTAGCCACTGCTCCTTCGTCGTTGTCAGTGTCGTCGTCTTCCTCGTCGTGTCCTCGTTCGTCGGGCCGCAAAATTATGCTGCTTGAAATTTCGATAAAATGGATTCAGTTCGCCCGGCATTGGATTCAATTTGTCGAGTTACCGGCTGCTAAAACAAACTTTCTATCCTTGGCGCAGTACCTAGACAGCAGAGTGAACCAGATTTGGAGTTGTGGACTCCCGAGGAGTCGGTTTCCTTTTGGGGGACGGTTTTCTGTTCTTCTGTCCATTCGTACATAAGAAACCCGTTAGAAAATGGAGTTCCCAGAAAAAGAAAGAAAGAATTATCAAAGTAAAGGAACAAAAAGCGCGCAACTATTTTGAATTTTCACATATTGAAGCGAACGAAAGTAATTTGAATGTTCATAAATTTTACCGCAAGAGACTAGAGTCGATTGAGAAAACGATCTGAAAAAATTTATCGTGATTCGTCCTCGGTACTAACCAGTATTTAAATATTTATAAACTTTTTATATTCGTTTTAAACGCGTGCTAGTCTTTTCCGCTTCCGTTTATCTCCCTATGCTCAAAAGCGAATGGGGCAGACATATGCACACACATTCCGTGTGGACGTATGCGACGTCAAATAACTTTCGAGCCAACGAAGAAGCGACGTCGAAAAGAACGGACGTAGCCAGAGTCGAGTAAAGTAAATAAAAGGCCATTCCGATTGGGCGATCAATTACATCAAGCTTGCATTATTCATAGGAATGGTCGCAGGCCGCGGAAACCTCTGCCCCCAACCCATTTCATCCCATTCCAGCGAAACTCTGTCCAACCGGTAGAGAGGTATTTGCATCGGCAATCATTGGCAGTCCTTTGCTTTAGGACTCTTCGCGGAACTAAAACAGATTGAATTCGATCCTAAAATATAATCCGTATTGAGTGCAAAGTCTAATCTTACAATAGAATCTTGCATTGAACCAGGTCAAGGAACTGTGGTATCTCTAACATCGCGTATTGATAAACCAAATTCGCGATTCCAAGCGTTTGATAGAAATCGATTAACTTTTGATCACGTGCTTATTACATTGCAATGGAAATAAAAGGATTGTACAATCTAAAATGATATGAAAAAGACGAAGCAAAGAAAACTTTTAAAGATAATTTCTGCCTTTCTTTGCCTTTGGCGCTTAAGTCCAGACGGCGATCTGAAATTCCTCCACCAGTGAATCGGGAACAAGAACTTGCTTGAATACTTAATCTTTCAATTGCATCGATTGTTAAATTCAATAAAATAGTAGCACCAGTCTCAATTGCTTATGGAACAACTACCTACTGCCAGACTTGCAACAGTAGAAAACAGATTTTTCATTCAATCCAGTCTCTAGCGGCTAACCGACAGTCCGTATCGATGGATTTGAGATTTTCATTGCCTCTCGATAGTCGTATATCATTTATGCGTAAAAACTGACTCAAACTACAAATACAGTGATTACGATATTTCCAATTTGGTTATTGAACACTTCGAAGCGAAGACGTGGGGGCTTTTTTCCGTCATGCAAATTATAAGAAAGTAATCTTTTATCGAATTATGGAAGGACTGTAAAATATAACCGATTACGTGACGAGGCTAAGGGTGAATAGTGTCAATTTATCATTTACTGAAATTTTCTCGACGATTGTAAACCTTTACTCTCCCTTCGTTGAATGAGAGAGCTTTGCGACGGGAGGACCAAAGCATTGAGCATTCTCGCTCCAAGTCACTCGCTTTGTTGACAATGACGTTGACTCGATACAAGCAACCCTCCTCTCTGAAATTGTCGGTCCGCTAGCCACCGAACAATACCATCCATATAATATGGCTGTCCGTTTCGCTCTCTCTGTTCGCTAGCTGTTCCACTAATGCAGGTTGACAGTTCCTTTGATGACGGGAGAAATCTGTATGAGCTCCGACAGTCCTGGTGCACCTCTACAACGTAGTTATATCAGCGTTTGAAATTTACAGGTTTATTTTATTTCTCACATACTATTTTCAAAATAAAAGTATATATCTCGCTTTTCTTTTTTCTTGTCAACCAAACTGCACTATCAGACGCTCTTGACATTCTGACCCAGTTATACAACTTGGGGATACCTAAATCCAACCCAACCCAAATCCTATTCTAATTACTATATACGCAGCTATAAAGTCTCTTAAACGTGACTCTCTGCCATCGAGAGTACGTCGACTTTGGGTAGCGGTCATAAGTCGTATAAAAGAAGCTTTGGCTCAGCGTCGTTTCTCTAGGTAGCCTTAACCCAGCCATTGAGTGCGTTATGGTCCGATTTGGGGTTGGCGGTTGCTGGGGTGACCGGGGCGACCGGGGCAACCGGTAAAGAACCTTTCCGTTCCTAGATCCCCGCTTCCTTTCCACGGTAAAATGGGAGAAAAGCAGAGCGAGGATCATTTGACCGCGTATCGCTGATTTACATTCCACATCAGAACCAGGCTTCGGTCGTCTGTACTGTTCTCCTCTCTTCCTCAAGACCCACCGGTACGGGCAGGCGCCCTGGACCCTTAAGCGCCAGCAAATCTCAACGACTACTTCACCTCGCTAACCGCAGCTCGTTTTCGAACTTCAATACGATTCGAAAACTCAGAGAAAATAATCTTCAAAGAAATTACATTTCCAACTTTATTGGGAGACACAATTTTATTTCACTAAATTATTACGTCCTATATACATATATATATATATATATATATATATATATATATATATATATATATATATATATATATATATATATATATATATATATATATATATATATATATATATATATATATATATATATATATATATATATATATATATATATATATATATATAACTTATATACTAAAGTCTATTACCGGGAACTGAAAACTGTCTTCTCAGCTTTGTTACAAGTACAATATGAACATTTTCCACGTTAATATACTTCATTATTTTTCTGCCGACGTTTAAGGTCATCGCAATTTAATATTAACCGAGACTATGTCCCGTTTATTGAAGAAAGTTGGCTTTTGGAATGAGAATTTTCAAACTACTGTATGGCTGAAGTTATAATATGTGGATTTGAGTAGCTGAATGGGCTCTGAATAAAATATAATATGATTCTTATAGTCTCTACTGTCATACATTAGTTTCACAATGAGTAGGTAAACGTATGTATATAAGCACCGACTGCCATGACTTTTTTATTATAAATCATAATTATTGATCCCTTTCAGCGAAAAACCACTAAGACGTATATATTTTTCTTTCAAACTGGCCACTTCGCCGTTTCGAAAAAAATAAAAAAAAATTGGTCACCTTAACGTATGTCAATACATTATATCGGCAGGATGGGATCTCCTGTAATCTCTACGAGTCCACCCCAACGAAAGAACGTATATACATATGTATGTATATATGTATGTATATATGGTATATAGAGCGGGGTCTGGTGGGTTCTTGGCGAGCCTATAAAGCGTATCGAATGGACGGCACGTTTCGTTGCGTTTAAAATAACATCAAGTCAAACGTTTCGTGGTAGGGAAGGATACGAATTATATTCCACTAGCATTCGCCGAGTTTTACCAACCCCGTCCCATTTCCTTGAACGTTTCAATCTCTCCTTGTATTCCGATGTCGTCCCACCGCAAATGATTCGGTGCGTAGATCTACCCTATTTTTATTTTTTATTTTTTTATTCTCGTTTTCCTTATATCATCTGATTTTTTTATTTTTTTTCTTCTTCTTTTTCTCGATCCACCCGCACGCTCTTGAAGAGATTTCCGCATCGGTGAATTTGCATTATTAACCTACGATCGCCAGGATCGATGTGGTTTACGCAATCCACGTTTCACCTAAGCGATTTATTTTAAATATATATCCCGGACTCAAAATCTTTATACGTCTTCTGTAAAATTGATTGCGCGGATCGAGCGTGGCTAAAATCACGAAGAAATAAGATTAATGTTTGTGAATTATATCGTTGTCTATACTAATTACGTATAATTGAAAGTGATCACGCAACGAGTAATGATTAGACACCGATCTCAGTCATCGTTTCCAACTACCCTCTACAATATACAGATATAAATAAAGAAGTTTAACGGAGATTCCCATTGTCCGGATCTTCCCTTGTTCCCGTGCCCATATTTTCACTCATTCTCTTGTGCCCCTTGTCCAGTCTAAACGACGATCGACAATCCGGGTCTGTAATAACCACAATGAATATGTCACGTGGCTGACTATAACAATAAATTCTAAATATGAAAAACACGTGAAAATGTTGAACTACTATAATATTTAACCATTATAGTCTTGACAAACCAAGAGAATTTCTCAAACACTTTCAAGATCTCGACTCTCGAAGCATACCACATCGTATACCACGCGGGTACCGAGACGCCAACCCCCTTTTACCCCCTTTGGAACCAACCCAGATACACGTACGCTTAAGTAATTTAATTAGAGCAACTCCGGGGTACGTAGACGTGACTTCGTCTCTTTGGGATGGGCTAGGCTAGCTGGGTGGTTGGGGTGGATGCCTATCCTTCTCTCTCTTTCTCGCTGTCTCTTGCTCTCTCATCGTACGTCGTAGTAGTTTCACGATGGCGTTGGTTCTTAGTTCGTGCCCTCGCGGAATTTCCCTTCGTCCGTATCTACGTATTCTACTAGCTCTAGAGGCCTGCAGTCACGAGGAGGATGGAATACAGTAAAAGATTGACGAAGAGAGTAGCTAGTTTGGTATACGTATGTTGTATGTAAGGAAGGATTGAGATCGCGGTTAAAGCAGATAGTAGTAGGTGCCTGGATCTAAACCGTAACATCAAACGTCGCAAAGTCATTGGCAAACAGAAAGACTAGCTGAGTCACGTTTTACCTTGGTTTTGCGTGCATTAATCGATTCTTGACAACCCATGCGGCGAAGTTCGAGCTGTCACTTTAGCAACACGGACCACGGGGAACGCGAAATTTGATTAGATGGAGCTGGAGTGGTTGGCGAAGGCCAAACGTCGAGCCAAAACAAATTCTTTACTTTATTCGTTGAGTAGAGAGGAGAAAAGCTCGCCGATCAAAGCGAAATTTAATTTGAAAAAAATGAGTAAATAAACTTAGATGAAAAATAAAGTAAAAATGGAAAAAAAAAATTACAGTAAAAATAAAAATAAAATGAAAAAAGAAGAAAGTAATTACGTCTGACTACCTCACTTGGTCGTTCAATTCCGTTTGAATAAAATAGCGTAAATTCTGACGGCTCGATGAGGCGAAGACGATTACAGCAATTGTATTCAATCGAAGCTACTAGCTATTCAGCGTCTTCTAGACGGCTGCGAAAAATAGGAAATTAAATTTTATTTTCCCATGGTATAAATATAACGTTTTATATACCCTGTTATAAGAACTGTGAATTCAACTTTGGCGAAATAATTTTATGAATTCGGACTATTTTCTAAAAGTAGAAATGCTTCCTAGCTGTTCTAATGGCAATTGTAGATAAGCTCGAAAACTCTGTTTCTGACTGCGGAAAATGAAGAAATAAAAAGGAAACAAAAAAGATCATTTGAAAGTGGCGTAAACAACGTCGTTGAAAGACCTCTGCGCCTAGCTAGGCCAGATAAATCTTGTTCCGCGAGCGCAGATGTCCCCCCGTACGTTCAGTTTGCCAAAAAATAGAGAAAAACGTCCGTGTATTTATGTTTCACGGTTTACTCTAAATATTGTATTAAGCCAGCTCGTACTTGCCACCCCGTGGAAAGCCCAGTTCTCTCCATCTCTTTCTCTCTCACTTTCTCTCTCTTTCCAACAGCCACCCACCGAGCTGTCACCCCGTTGCACACGAGCAACGCGCGACGCTCGGCGTACCGACGGTGTAGGAGTTTGTAGGAGGGCCATAGAGAGGGGTAGCAGCCCTCCTCACCAGCAGCCGCGCAATATGTCAAATTCGTGTGCAATCGACTTACCGTATCGATTTGTATTGTTCGACTCGCCACCTCTAGACAGAAAGCCGATAATCTGCTCCGTACGGTAGGACGCCCTTCTCAGCTCAGCTTTCCTTGGCCCTAATACTTCATTGTAGCCACTAACGGGAGCCACCCTTTCAGAATTGGGTAGTCAATTAGCCATCGATGATCAGTGTAACGTGGGGTCTTTATAATAAGAAAGACTTCATCCACACCATGATGTGAAAAAAATTTTGAACAATTTTAATATATTTAAAAAATTCTTCAACTAATTCATTAGACATTCTCTCCACTTATGTAATTTTTAGAATTTATCTATACACGGACTTTCATCCTAGTTTTTTTTTTTTTTTTTTTTTTTTTTTTTTATAATATGAAAAACCGCAATACTTGAATTTTCGTTACGTAGTACCATGAATCATATTCGATGTGTTATTTGAGCGTTATTCCTGCACATATAATAGAATTCGGTATTACGCTAGGTATAAAAGGGACTCGAATAGGAATGAAAATATGATACTAGTCGTAAGAGTGGATAGAAGCCATTCCTTGTTGGCACTCAAATCGCGACCAGGAATCTGTAGAAGTGTTACAATCTGTCAACCACCCACCTCCCCAACGATAAGTTAGCTTTAGCTGGGGCATGTCCTAACAATAAATATAGTTGAAATGATTATTATTGCCTGCCATTACCGTATTTGACGTTATATATCGCCAAATCCAGAAACATTTCTATCGACGGAACCCTTTCACCGGCAAACCGATCTGAAGAATTCATATATTTTCAGTTGGTTACATTAGCTAGACCGACTACATTTATGTTATTCCATAAATGTCATAAATCTTTTTAGATTTTCGAGTTACTAAACCGATAATCCTTGACCATTTTTATCCAATAGTCTTGCACCTCGCTGTAACTTATATCTATTACATATACGAAAACTTCATATACAGAGTTGCAGTCTCAAATCTGTCGAGCAATGATATTTTCTATATTTGTTATCGGATAATACTATAGAGTTTTAATCTCTATCTACGACGTTGAAAGCCCAGAGACAATAAAGTTTATCCATTTTATTAGAATCCGTTTTGCCTTGGTCAGAGAAAAATAAATCCATAACTCTTCTGCGTTTTACTATTTCCTTTTCGTTCTTTATTTCAATTTTTTTTTTTCTCTCTCCTATACTATTTTTCCCATACCTATAACTATACATATATGTACTTATATACATCGTTCTTTTTCTTTCTGTATATATACCAACGTCGTGTATATATGTACATATATATATATATATATATATATATATATATATATATATATATATATATATATATATATATATATATATATATATATATATATATATATATATATATATATATATATATATATATATATATATATATATATATATATATATATATATATATATATATATATATATATATATATATATATATATATATATATATATATAGGTATACGGTCATTCCTACGGCACGCTCGCTGGCATCTCTCGTCTGCTGCACTGCTGGACCAAAAAAAAAAAATATATATATATATATATATATATATATATATATATATATATATATATATATATATATATATATATATATATATATATATATATATATATATATATATATGTTTATACACAACGCAGAGCTGCTAGAGAAATACTATCTTCATTGTCTAAATGGCCCACGATAAAGTTGGCAAGTTTACTGCGCACAAGATTGTATTTATCATCAGAAATTCTTCCAAAGCAAAACGTCTCGCTTATGTATCCATCGCATGTATGATAGGCTCAATGGTTAAACCAACGTTGAAATAGTGAAGACAACTATCATGTAATGATATTCTTGAATTGGCCATAAGTTCAGAGATTCACCTAGAGCTTTGGACCGACTAGTGCCAGATCCAATCAACCCAATGAACGTCTGACGTTTCTCAGTGAAGTTGTAGAAGCTGAGAGATCTACGTCTTGGATGGATCGACGAGTCTGTTAACAACCAATTAGAGAAAAGTTTCTTTCAAACTTTCCGGGTAACTGCAAGTCTTTCGAAGAGGATCATTAATCACCCACTTTCAATTTTCTCTCTCGTATACATACACCTAATCACTCGTCCAGCTGTCCAGAGGTAGACTTGAGACATGCGGTTATGAAAAAATAGTTATTTCTGTTGAAAGTCAATGAAAAAATCCCAATAATTTTGAATGTACGCGCCATTAAATGGAGCTAGTCTCGCTCTAGGCGACCATTACCAGAGTAGTATATCAAAAAATAACAACTAGGTTAAGCACTTCCTGTTATACTTCAATAAGAAATATGTAAGACTGAAAGGAAGCATTCCTATTAATAAATACCATTATATATTCAAAACATCTTTAAGAGCAAGTTATTTATAATATTAAAGGCCTCTCAACAGGTTATGGGCCCAGGCTCGCAGTGTAATATTTTCTGGATTACGTTCTATTTTGTACCAAAATTTTGAGAAAATATTCTTTTGAGGTTATCTGGCCAACGTGCAAGAGCAGGTAATCGAAGAAAGAAATGGAGAACGAATCAATAAGAATAACTAAGCTAAAAGGTGTCGAGAACTGGTCAACCTGGAAATTTCAAGTATCTGTATTACTTAAAGCTAATGGAGCTTATGAAGTCGCTTCTGGAAATTTAGCTCAACCGCAAGCTGCGGCAGATCAGCTTGGATGGATCAAAAAGGATCTATCAGCTCAGAAAGTTATTGCTACCAGTGTTGAGGATTCACAACTGTTGCACATCATGAACAGTCAATCGTCGGCAGATATGTGGGATAAACTTCATAGTATATATGAACAAAAAAATCAGACCGGCATACATATGTTGCAGCAGAAGTGGTATCAGACTTTGAAGGATCCGTCAGATAGTATGGCAGCTCATATCGCAAAAATTGAAGACTTATCGCACAGACTTAAAGCATTAGGTGAAGTCATCTCTGATTCGATGCTCATGACAAAAATTTTGATGACTTTGCCTGCGTCTTTCAACTACTTTGTCACAGCGTGGGAGTCGACAACTGAAAATCATCGCACTCTTAGTAATTTGACTCAAAGGTTATTGGCGGAAGAGATGAGACTGAACAATCAAGAAGAATCTGAGAGTCAAGCGCTGGCTGCGTCAAAGCAAGTAAGCAAATCTGGAAAGTACCAAAAGCCTCGTCCTCAAGGCGAGAGAACCAACAGAGATCAGGGCACAACCGCTTCGAAACGTAAACCAGGTACGTGTAACTACTGTAAGAAACCCGGGCATTGGAAACAAGACTGTTTTAAATTGAAGAAAGTAAATGAAAGAACAGAAAAAGGAGAAGCTTTAATTGGCATGTCTTTTACTACGTTGCAAGCCGATAGCTCGAGGATATCCAGCTGGTTTATAGATTCTGGTGCGACTGATCATATGTGTGGTCAGAAAACTTGGTTTGATGAGTATGAAGCTTTTCAGGATCCGAGGTCTATTAAACTAGGAAATGGACACACTATACAGGCATTTGGCAGCGGAACTATCAAAGTTCTAGCTTTTGATGGAAATCAGTGGAATCCCAAGCACTTAGCTGGAGTGCTGTTTGTTCCCGAATTGCATTTCAATCTTTTTTCGACTGGAGCAGCTCTGGATAAAGGAATGCAACAAATATCAGACGCAGAAGGCTGTAAATTCATGCGTTCTGGTAAAATTGAAGTAGTGGGAATTCGTCGGCATAAATTATGCGAAGCACAACTGAAAATTAGACTACCAGCGACCAAAGAAGAAGAAGCACCGATCGCTATGGCGAATCTTGCTCAACAGTATGATCTCAAGACATGGCATGAGAGATTGGCACATCAGAATTTGGATCACGTACGAACCTTTTTAAATAAGAAGCAAATTAAGGTCAGTAAGAATGAAAATTTCATATGTAAAGGCTGCGTTCACGGAAAGATACACAGGAAGCCTTTTCCGAAATCCAATAGCAAAAAGGCTAAAACTACACAACCGGGTGAATTGGTACATGCAGATCTGTGTGGTCCCATGCAAGAGGCCTCAATAAAAGGATCTCGATATTTTTTACTTCTCAAGGATGATTTCACACGACATAGGACCTTGTACTTCATCAAAAACAAACATGAAGTTGCTAATTGTCTTTCAGGTTACATAAAGAAAGTAAAGAATGAGACTGGACAGGCCTTGAGATGCATCAGGACTGATAACGGTTTGGAATTTATTAACCGAAAGGTTAAAGAGCTGACAGATGAACATGGGATCAAGCATCAACGAACAGTTGTATATTCTCCGGAGCAGAACGGCGTTGCCGAAAGAGAAAACCGAACGATTATGGAGGCAGTACGTGCTATGATGTATGAAAGGAACCTGCCGAAGAAACTTTGGGCGGAAGCAGCGAATACCGCCATTCATATTCTTAATCGTACCGGAAAAAGTAGAGTTGATGGCAAATCTCCGTACGAAGTTTGGCGTGGAGAAACCCCTAATCAAAAAAAACTCATTGCTTTCGGGGCTAAAGCTTATGTCCACATCCCGAAGGAGAAAAGAAGAAAGCTGGACAGTAAGGCTCTAGAGGGAGTTTTCGTAGGATATGGAGAAGATGTTAAGGGCTATAGAATCTGGTATCCCCTCACCAATAAAGTTGAATTTGCAAGAGACGTAATTTTTGATGAATCAGAAGGTAGAGAAACTTCGGCTAAGACTAACGAAGAAACAAATCAGGAAGCAGTCATACAAATCAGAGCCGAAGTCAACGTCGACGACAACGAAGAAATCTCAGAAGGATCAGAGGAGGAATCTGAAGAACTGGATGAAACATCAGATTTGTCAGACATTCAAGAGTCAGAAGCAGAGTCTGCGGATGAAATCTTCGAAGATACTGCAGAGCAGTTGGAACAGGCAGAGCCAGGCAGAATTTTGAGAAGAAGAGATACCCTGCGAAGACCGAGCAGGTACGATAGTTTCTTGGACACAGATAATCTTTTTGCAGCAATAAACCAGGAACCGCGTACCTACGCTGAGGCGATAGCAGGACCTGACTCAGACAAGTGGCGTGAAGCCATGCAAGAAGAAATCGCATCGTTAAACAAATGTGATACCTGGACTCTGGTACCAAACTTGAACAAGAAGGATGTAATAGACTGTCGCTGGGTGTACAAAATTAAAACTTGTCCAGATGGAAATGTAGACAAGTACAAGGCCAGACTAGTGGCAAAAGGATATGCACAGATATATGGAACTAATTATGGAGAGACGTTCAGCCCAGTAGTTAAATTTGATTCCATCAGGATGATCCTCGCAATAGCAGCATCAAAGGGAATGGAATTGGTACAGTTCGATATCAAGACTGCCTTTCTCAACGGAGACTTGGCAGAAAATGTATCAATGAAGCAACCCGAAGGATTCAACGATGGCACACAACGAGTCTGTCAGCTGAATAGGAGTCTGTACGGCCTGAAACAGGCCTCTAGATGTTGGAATAAGAAGTTCACAGATTTCCTGAGAAAATATGGTTTAAAGGAAACTCACTCAGACCCCTGTGTTTTCACAAACGAAGGAAGCGAGATTACTATAATGTTAGGCATATACATAGATGATGGGCTAATAGCAACTAAAGATAAGAAACTGGCTGGAAGCCTTATCAAGAAATTGGGTGAGCAATTTGAAGTTACCTTAAGTAATACTGAACAGTTTTTAGGTTTTCAGATAAATAGACAGGCAGATAGTACAATCTTTATGCATCAAACTAGCTATGCGAACAAGTTACTAGACAGATTCAATATGAGGGAAGCTAACCCTGTGGCTATACCGGCGGATAAGAATCATGAACTCAATCCACAGATGCATGAGAACAATCAACCGGCTGGAAATGTTCCATACAGGGAGGCTGTAGGAAGCCTTATGTATTTAGCAATAGGAACTAGGCCGGATATTGCTTATGCATTAAGTTCTGTCAGCCAGTATTTATCAGAGCCGTCCAAGATACATTGGAATGCTGTTAAACGAATACTGAAATACCTAAAAGGTACTACCAATTACGGTTTAAAATTTATTAAACAAGATAATCTATTGTTGATAGGGTACAGCGACTCAGATTACGCTGGCGATACTGCAACTAGGCGATCGACCAGTGGCTATATATACAAAATGGGAGATAATATGATAGCCTGGAGTTCGCAAAAACAGAAAGTGGTGGCTTTGTCAACAACGGAAGCAGAATTCATTGCGGCTGCACAAGCCATAAAGGAATTAATTTGGTTGGAGCGTTTGAAAAAGGAAATTGTGGGTGAGATTGATGAAAAGCCCAAATTGTTTTTAGATAATCAAAGTGCTATACGTTTGTTAAAGAACCCCGAATTTCACAAACGATCCAAGCACATTGATGTTAAATATCATTTTGCTCGGGAAAAGTTTCAAGAAGGTTTATTCGAACTCGAATATATTGTTACTACACAGCAACAAGCTGACTTGTTGACAAAACCATTACCGAGAGAACAGTTTAATTATTTACGAAATAAGATAGGCTTAAGTGAAATAAATAAGGAATAGAAAAACATAGATTAATCATTGAGAGGGAGTGTTGAAAGTCAATGAAAAAATCCCAATAATTTTGAATGTACGCGCCATTAAATGGAGCTAGTCTCGCTCTAGGCGACCATTACCAGAGTAGTATATCAAAAAATAACAACTAGGTTAAGCACTTCCTGTTATACTTCAATAAGAAATATGTAAGACTGAAAGGAAGCATTCCTATTAATAAATACCATTATATATTCAAAACATCTTTAAGAGCAAGTTATTTATAATATTAAAGGCCTCTCAACAATTTCCTTTGATGATAATGACGTCCTGTTATCGCATTGTAATTACGCAACGTGAATGAAAGTCGTGTGTGTAACAAGGTCCGATATGTATTGGAGGTAATTAATATTGAAACTCAAACGTCAATTAAGAACGAAGAGAGAGAGAGAGAGAGAGGAGTCACTCATCGCTTTGTGGCAGGAAACTTTTTCCATTTAATTTTTCATCAAAATTTATTAACCTGCCTTGTTAACTGTTTCTTGATTAAAATTGGCCTCGACTTGAAAGTATAATATTGATTGAAAGGGTCTTGTTCGTAAGTTACAATTGCCCCTTTGCTATAGAATTATCCAAGTTTTATACACGTACAGACAATTTTATGTTTGTCCTGAAACTTTGGTTACAACTAGAGAAAAATTTCACCCCCTATCTGTCAATAAGTAGATCGAATTCCACGTTTACTTAACCTCTTTTGTGTCAAAACTTGGGATTGGCTTTTGACATTTACGATCCTCGTGGTGTAGTTAAAAGTTAGCTGGAAAATCTTCACCATCGAAACCCTCGTATAAATTCTTTAAGAATATTCAAAACCAAGTCTAGCCAACACTGCAAGGCTGCCTCGGGGAATTTATTATACATCGTTACATCTTTATTGCTCTGATAAAAGATGCCCTGAATATTTCCGATAAAATTATGCCTCGGGTATCGGCTTGACGTTTTTTCTATTGTTGTTATCATCGTCATTATTGTTATATTCATTATTATATTCTCATTGAAAAAGCTTTATCGACCAATTTACTACAATCATGTAATCAGTTCATATCCTTAGCTTTAGGCCTTGTGCTAACTGGCGACTATCGAACGATGTCTTGCCCTGCATTGTCCTCGCTTTCGCTTTCGCTTTCGTATTCGTATTCGTATTCGTATTCGTATTCGTATTCGTATTTGTCTTCTTGGTCGACTTTGAGTTCGATTTCAATCTATTCACTTCACTCTTGACTGAACATCCAGGAAACTACTACTTCGATCCGTTACAAAGCTACGCAGACTTTCAAAAGATTGGCGATAAATTTATTTGTCCCTTTTAACGCGATGCTAACTTAGCATGAGTCGGAGCAAAACTGTTATTTCCACTTTTCAAGTACCTGTAAAAATAATGAAAAAATAAAGATCCTATAAAAAAAGGCATTAATTCTTTTTCACCGAATCCACATAACATATTAACCATTGCTTAGCATTCAATCTATCAGATCGATTGCGTCAGCTTTCAATAACTCATCTGATTATTGATTTAGTTTAAATTTGAAACAACTTTATGAGAATTTTATGGTAAACTTTATAAATTGAACTTGAAAACACTTGAGTATTTGGAAACAATTTTCATTATCCTATAAGCGAGATTCGAACGGATAAAATAAACGTTTAAATTCTCAGGTAACATAACACCAGTTATTGATAATTCCAATGTTTAACCTCAGCTGTTGTAATTTATTATAAAGTAATTATTATCCGAAGCAAGAGTCTCATCGTCAGCATAAAGTTTGCAGCGAAACAAACGGCCAACTATGTATAATTATGTTATAGTTTCGCTGTCCACGTTTAGTCAAACTTCTGACTAGGTTCATTACCAAGTGAATGAGTCGAAACCCCTCTGAAAACAGACTTTTCGATAAATATAATTATGATTGCCTAGCTGGTAATTGATCACCATTTTCCACCCGAGACAAGTCTAGCAAGAGTTTAATTTCATCAAGCCTGCATTTATCTCAATAACGTTCGGTTACCTCAACTCGATACTGCGGGTCAGGAAGTAAGTACGTATTATTGTAGTCTACAAACTGAATGAATTTTTATTGATAACTAATATACACTTAAAACTCCGCAAGCAATTTCGATCTATCATTATCAAAGATAAAGAGATTAAGGACATAAAATTAAAACAATTTTACAAGAGACATCTTGACTTTGATTAAACTTCATAATTATTTACATCAATGCTTAATCTTTTTATAGTCATTAAAAAGAAGAGAAAAAAATAACTAATCAATTTAATACTGAAGTATTCACACTTAGAATTAATAAACGATATGAGTTCCTACACCCATATAATGTTCACTTTCGTTGAGCTTCTCTTTCTCTCGGTCTCCCTATCCCACGCGTAGTTTTACCAGCAATAATGTAAACTTTGTTAATTAGTAGAACGCCGGTAGTAATGTTGATAACAAATTGGCACCTGCGGCAGTAGCCAAGTATGCAAGTAAGCAAGCAAGCAAGCAACAAGAGCTCGGTTGAAACTCTGAAGGTTATTACGCGGCCTACGTACGAACGTAGTTAGCTTGCGTGAGGTTGCGTAACGTTGCGTTGGGTCACGTTACGTTAGGTTATTCGCGAAGCTCTACAACTATGCTCAAGGCTCTAATTTTCTCATCTCTCGACAGACTCAACCTTGTCAACATTTCAGAGTAGGTATTATAAGTAAAGTAAAATTTCAGTCTCACGCAATTATTATACTTAACATTATTTCTGATTTCAATTCATCTCTGCGAAGTTTGCAGCTTAAAAAAAATCATTCCATTAAAAATATGGCGATCTCGTATGTATGAGGTGATCCCGAAATCCTTGTCACATTTCATTTCGAGAGATATCTTAAAACTATAATTTCATAGGAATTCAAGATCACTGTGTAACACCCTTAGGCTCAATGGGCTACAGATATCCTTGAATTTAAGTACAGATCGTTATTCAATTCAGAATCAAGAGTTATAATCGTGAATAACTGATAAGAGGCACGTAACGAGAATGAGTAGAGGAGAACGGTCCTTGATATCTAAAATTTGCCGTCCGTATCGCCCGGAGTGAAGCCTTGGTGACAATTAGGCTGAAAACAGTTGCCACTTGGCAAGGAAGGGTTTACTTTAGCATGGCAGGGCTCCCAACGTCGAAATTATGGTAGAGAGAACCCTTGTCACATGAAATTAAGCAGCACCTTAGTTCACATTATCAAGATTTAAACAAATCCCAGGCTCAAGTGGCTGATCGTTCGCAACAGGTGGGGTATGTTCTAGTAGTCAGGTGCGGCGGAGTCCTAACGTGAGAACCGACGTGGCCTGAGCTTTGGATAGTGTGCCAAGAACCGCCCTTTCATCCGCGAGCTTAAACTAGCCCGAAGCAAACCGATATTGTAATTGCAAGTGCTATCCAAGTGCCCCAAGATTGATGAGGTGGAAGACCGAGTTATACCAACTGTTGAAAATTCGAGTTGCACTACATTCTGACTATCCGTTTCCCGATAGTACCTAATTCCAGATCTCTTTTCACCTCTCGCTATTCTTGCTCTAGATTATTCTTTTCTAACGAAACTATATAGGTATATATAGCAATAATACCTATGTAAGATAAAGTTGAAATTGTTGGCTCGAATTCTGAAACGTCTTACAGCTTAGTTTGTATTTTCAAGAAGTCGAACTATCAGTCCTGGATCAGGGGTAAATATTCCGGATATTTGCCAACGGATTAGCATATCTAATATTCAAAGTTTGGCATGTTTTTCGCATTGCTATACGGTCGCAACGGATCTAGTGTACTTCTTGTCACCCTGCAGGATAAGCCCGCTCGAGTTTTTGGGTTAATGCAAGAACATAGTTTCTAAGTATTATTGGATGCTGCGAGTCGTGGCGGCCACTGAGACGTTTGCTTATTGCTTCCGAGAGAATTGTTGATAACAAGCTACGGCAACTTTCAAAACGAAATATGATGTTGACGTTCCTCGGAGGCTGTCTTGGCGAAAATATTTTTCCGCGTAAAAATTTCCCTCCCTTGGCGAAGCTTGATGGCTATGCCGTAAGTTTCCGAACCGTTTGGATAATAATAAAGTTAAAAAAAAAATAAGATAGAAAAAAAAAAAAGAACAAGGTGAGATAAAAAAAAAAGAAGACGAGAAAAAAAAAGGAAAACTTTTATTTCTCATCGGTGAACAAACCAAGTTCTTCTAACAAATTGCCAACTATCAGGCGAAAGAGAGAAAGAAGATCTTCCAAAAATATATCACTGTATATATGTATATCTACGTAGCTGATACAAGACTATAATATAATAGAAGTATATAATATAATCAGGTCACGTTTGATAACGAAAGTTTCTTCTCTGTTTCAGGTAAGTGCAGAATGGATTTCGACACGTAAGTTTTTAACCGATAAAAAGTTTCGAATATATAAATTATACATATACTTATACGGTATATTCGTACAATGTTCGTGAACGATCGATATAGGTAATATTACAAAAATATGTATACCTATAACATATCCGCGAAACGGGCCTCGTAAAATGACAAAGTAAAGTTATTGAACAAATGGCACCAGAGCGGATGCACAATTGCACGGAAGTTGGAAGATACCGGATTGATCGATCAAATTCTAGCATAGATGGGGGTGAGGTGGGAGGGATGAAGAAAAATTTGGCAGATTGTCTTCGTCCCTGGAAATCCCCTTCGAATCACCTCTATTTCCCTGGATAAGCAAGTCGTAGTAACGCGAAATGTTTTGCCAGAGGGAACCGAGCTAGGGGATGTAGCCAGGAAACTTCTGAGAAGGTATACCAGCGAAGGAATAACCAGCAGCCATAAACAAACTTTTAGGTTTATCGAGCGAGGTATTGTGGGTTAGAAACGCTGCAAATATTTGATAGCGGCTGCTACCTCCTCGCAACAGAAACACTCGAGCGGTAACCCTCTGCCAACGTCCCCTCCAGGACTCACTACCACCCTCCTCTTTTCCCGCTATCCTCTTTCCACTTTCAGCGCAATCGTAACAACAACAACAACAAGAACAACAACAACAACATCGTGAAAAAAAAAAAAAGTTTGATGCTCAGCATGCAACACTCGCTGATAAAGTTTCGTTTAAAATCAAAATAACCCCAATTGATACAGGCGTCAACCGTATCCGGGAGATTTTTAAAATGAAAACTGGTTCACCGTTAGGCTGACGATAGAGTAAAAATCAAAAAAATAAAATGATAAATATTTCGAAGATTTTTTTGGATAACGAAGTATACTCGACTTCACGCTTTACGACTACTTATAATCTTGATGGTTGTACTGAAATAAATGACTGTTGAAAATGGTGATACCATTATGGAGTCTTGCGAGACTGAGAATTTGATTTTACTGCGTCATTTCACAGGCTTCGTTGATCAGGAATAGAAAGAGAAGCTAAAGTAAGATGTACAAGAGATGAGAGAGAGAGAGAGAGAGAGATAGAGAGAAAAAATAAAATTACTTTTGACGGTTACTTTGTCCCGTGCTGAATGGCACCAACGACAATTCGTAAAGTCCTTAGATTTTAATTGCTACAGGTAGAGAGAGGTGTTCGATCTCGTCTCTTGCCAGGCAAACAAATTAATGCTCCTTTGAATCAGAACTCGAGAAACCTCTTGGGTTATAGACTGAGGCGGGGGTTGGTACTGGCGTTTAACTTGAATTGCGTTCCTTTCCACGAATCCGTAGAAATTCTATTTCACCCCGCAACCAGGGACTTGCTTTTCTCCCTTTGCCTCAAGGTAGTTCGCTTCTATGTACTGATTATGCAATAACTTATGCATTTACGCGTTTTCCATCGTCAGTTCTCGGTGCTCAGTTAATTGCGGTTTGAACGTAGACGTGGATTCTAATCTAATAAACGCTCCATAACTGCCTTATTAACGCTTCACCCATTCAGTGCCGTGTCTTTTTCATCAAAAATTCAATCTATTTTTATATTTTATACGAGACAATTTTTTGTCGGTCTATTCTTCCATTAATTGTTGCATGACAGAAAATGGCTGACATATTTCATCTGCCCGGCTTTCGATAAGTATTTTCAAAAAGATACTAAAATATAGACGAGTGAAACGAGATGGATATTTAACAGAAAGCTAAAAATATAAACGTAGCTGATATATGGATATATCATTATTTTGTTTTTCTTTTTTTTTTGGCTTGTAAAAACTGCACAAAAACAAATGTCTAATTATCTCCGCATTCGCAAGCCCAACATGGTTTTTACGTGAACCACGAAAAAACAACCGTATTTTCAAAAGTGAAAAAAAAATAAATAAATAAAATAAACAAAAAAAGAAGAAAAAAAAATGAAAAACAAAAGCCCAAAGACAAAAAAAAAAAATGGGAATAAAAAATACGATCCACGAAAAATAATCCAGGCAAACGGAGGTAAAATTCACTGCGAGATAATTAATTGGATACTCCGAAGTTCGAGCACTGCTTCAATTTTTGATTGAATGAAGTCTATAAGCATACACATGTATACGTATGTACATACATACACAGGTAACATTGTCGTTTTTTTTTTTTTTTTTTACATATCTCACAAGACCACGTGACGAGTAGAAAAATCCTTTGGAATCTACACAGATATATATCCGGAAGCGAATTACCTAAAATATAAAATAGAAGTGATTGCAGAAGGATCCGAAGCGCTACAGCGAAAAAAAAAAAAGAAAAAAATACCCGGCTGAACCGTGCTACAAATAATGTATTCTTACCGAAGGGAGTTCGTCCGGAGATTCAATTTACATCCATCGCTCGGTCCATTCCAACCACTTCGAGGGAATTAAATAAAATTTTCTGCGTACGCGTTCTGATTCGGTTGCTCCACGATTAGTGCGAGCGAATTTCAACATTGTTCAACATACTAAATCAATGCTTTAATATTTTCAACATTTTAAATGCATTCTGTTATATATATAGTAATTCGAAAACTTATTTCTGAATCACGTTTATCCGTGTAGACTGCATACAAGTCCACATACGAAGACACGAGGCTCGTTAAAATGGAAGGAAATATCGTCAGGTCTTAAAGGCGCATGAATATCCAGATTCAGGTGACGTTAACGACAGTTTTTACGTTCTTTTCGCGTATACGTAGTACCGTCGCGTAGTCGTGAAATTCGGAGAATCGCAGCAGTAGGAAAGTGTTGGTGGCCGTATCCCTTGGGACAGTAACCGTGGCTACGCAAGACTGGGAGATGGAGAGAAAAAATAAAAGCTCGAAGAATATAAAGAGAAAAAATCAAAATAAATAAAAAAAATGAAAGATAAAATGATCGAGACAGCGGGGAAACAAGAGCCTGCTGCTTCTTACCTTTGCTTTTTCGACTCTACTACATACCTTTGCCTTTTGCCTGTTCCTATACCTTTTGCCTTCATTCAATCAAAACTCTCGCCTCAAAGGAAAGATGAGACCGGAAGCCTGAAACCATGCGCCGCGTAATGAGGAAAGCTCCTCTCCCTCTCTTTCCCTCTTTTCACTCCCCGTTATCCCCTTCGTTTCTCCCGCTTTTCGCGCATCTCTCTCCTAAATAGGGTCGGAGGGAAAGCTGATGGAACGGTAGATGGGGGAAATAAGAGGTAGGTAGGTAGGTAGGTTGGTAGGTAGGTAGGTAGGTACGTACGTACCCCTCTGTACGGTAGGAAGGTTGGAAAATGGATAACCTTTGTTGGATAACTAACCTCTAGAGGAAATGACACAGAGAGGTACCTAACCTTTTCGTTCGCAATCGATTACCCTCGCGTCGAGGGTGCGTCGTGTAAAAACACAACTTATTATTCCTCCTGAGAGATGCTCTACTAAGAACAGAAGAAAGAATAAGAATTAATAATATTGAATAAAAGAACCACCTCGCGATCAGCAGTACAGTCCATATAAAAAGTCACCGTCTCTCTTCAACGACTGAAATCTGTTTCTTTCGGATAGACACACAGTGGAATGAAATAATAAAAACCGTACGGTAATTCCCCAATTATAAGATTTTGTAGTGGAAATTTTTGTTCCACATGAATTGACTTCATTTGGTCGTAAATTTTCTTCGTAAAAAACTGTATGGCTGACATCATCGGTTGATGTAGGTATACGTAGTTTTCAACAGAAAACAGTGATGGCCCTTATCAAATAAAAAGTTATTATAAACGTTGAGGAAAAATTGGATTTATAGTTTGAGTAGTTGGATTGATCATTTTATTTTTGAGATAAAATGCCCGCTGAGTTTTACTGTACAATTTCTGGTTTCAATCGGATTCTTCTATTTTCTCAACTCTTTTCTATTCTGACCAACGACAGTGAGACCATAAGCGGCTATAACCTGTTATATCGTTGATGCAATCGATCTCGATGACAGCCTCTAAAGTCTGTGGTATCTTTCGTCATACCTTCTTTGTCGATATGATCGGATAAAATCTGACCAGAAACGTAATCTGCAATGTTGAAGTTAGGATGTATTTTATCTTTTCTGTTTTTTTTTTTTTCTTCTACCAAAGCTATGAAAATTGGGCGTATATTTTATTCTATCGATTCTCTCGTCACGCGCGTTTTGTGTAGTCTATTCCCGTCAAGATGTGTTATAAATCGAGAAAACGTTCAAAATTAGCATTTTGACCGTATACCTACTACGAAGCTATAGCTATTGCGATACGGCATTCCAACGTCTAACGTGATCCTCTCCTACTAGTAGAATGTCGCTTTCGACGAATCGAGACTAATGTATTTCGAAAAGGAGTCGATTGCACTGGGTAGGTATACGGTGCAGCATTGTGTCTCGTCTGCCCCTAGTAAATGCGAAATAGGAGAATGAGGATGAAGACAAGGATGAGAATAAGGACGAGGATGAGGATGAGGATTGGCCCTGGGCGAGGGGTAGATTCGCATGCGATCTGGTTGGTGGGTGACGTCACATCTTGTTTGTTCCGGAGTGGTGGTGGTAGATCGCGTCACCCTCCCAACGACCGTCGCTGTTGGCCTCCGGGGGTAGGGGGTTGAGAGACAGAAAGAGAGAGATAGGGAGAGAGAAAGAGAGAAAGAGGGAGGAGGTGGTTTGTCAATATTCATTATATGTGGCATAAAAAAAAAAAATGGAAAAGAAAAACCTATACGCCTATACTCGGAGGCGTAAATAGCCCGAGATCGTAGCGTGAAATGCGTTGGAGGGTTAAAAAAAAAAAAAGGATGAGGTAGACGGGGTAGGCGAAGAGGACAAAAATTTCGAGAGTAATTTGAACATCGACGACAAAGAGGAAAATAGGTACAGGTTACAGTGTGTTAGTAACGTAATATATGTATGTTATACGTACATGAGAATTCGTATGACACGACGGTACGCAGCATTACGCACTATCAGAAACAAAAAATATTTATTCTCTTTTTTTTTTTTGTTTTATATTTTGTTTTTGGCGTATCTACCGTCGAAACGAACTCCGGTACGCGCAATATCACTAGTTACTTTATTTCTCGTTACCAAGCATTTTTAATATTACATCAAAAGAACCCCTCGATTCAAATTACAACTGCTTTACATGACCGTTAGCTATATTACTTGCCCGGCCGGCATGTACGTTAAAATTAAATCCCACAGCGTTATTATGTCAATACCTATAGAACGGGAGTCGAGTTGTATTCAACGCCTATACCTACCGGATTTTTATTTAATATTTAATCATTTCGTATCGTACTTTTTTTAATAATTTTTTTAATTTTTTTTTTTTTTTTCCTTTTTTTTCTGTTTTATTCCCTTTTTTCATTTGCTGAATTTTCGGCTTTTTTTTCACGTAGGTATACGATAAAAGAGTTTCGGATTGGTGTTTGTCTTTTCACGAAATACGAACCATTGAGCAACGCAACGTTAGGTAAATAAAAAAAATTTTCATCATTCTGAAACTAAAACTCCAGTAGGTATTAACGGAAAAAAATGAGTAAAAAGTTACAGTCATCGGAAACAAAGTACCTACCCATGAAGTTAAATTAAAAAACAAATGAGTAGGTAAACGTACTTCGCTAGAAACATCTTTTCACCCCATCTCACTAAGGGTCAGAATCAAGTTGCTTTATTAACGATAAAATTAGTATAACAAATTGTAAATTAAAATTTCGCATAAAGTATGTTTTTTTTTTTTTTTTCTCACCCCTATATCGGATATAATTCCTTTAAAAAATATAAAGGATTCTTCCCTCTATTTATATCTTTTATTCGTATCTTCCCCGTTTCTCGGCGTTCATATATACGGTATGTATATACTAAGCCATACATACACACGAGCTTTAAACCGATAAGATCTTTAATATTTTAATTCCAAAACGAGGGATGACGACGCCCTGCAGCTATAACACATCCTGGACTAAAAAGGGTCCGCGAGGATGAGGGCAGCGCAAGCCAGGGGTCTGAAGTGTGGTCATAACGAAGCTGTCGGCGTGATGGATGAGACGGGATGTGAGAGACGAGAGGCGAGAGGCGAGAGCCACCAAGCTCTCGGAGTAGGCCGAGTAGCGGGTAGAACGGACAAACGGACAAACGGGGAGGCTGGTGTGTCCGCCACGATACACGCAGGTCGCTATCGCACCCGCACACGCTGTCTGTCATCAGCACGCTCGGTCACCTCAAACACACGTGGTGCTCAGGTCCTGCGATGATGGAATATGTTGTATTATATAATTATACCGAGAAGCTATCTGTATTATCGCAGCCCCATGACTGAGATCTGATATGAAAATGAAAATGAAAATGAAAAAACAAATAGAAAAGATAAAAATAAAACCAACAAATTTCACTTAATATTAAACATATATAGGTAGGTATACCAGTATGAGCTTTTCATTTATTTCACGTAAAAATCTCCAGGATAACTCATTCGATATCGTGACAATCACTGGCTCAATTTCACTCGTTGCGAATTGCGAGAGATAATCAATTTTACTCGGTGGATGTGAGGCGAGCTCGTTAGCTTCCAACTGTCACATATGTAGGTATAGTCTGAATACAACACGATTCTGATATGTTAAAGATATATATGTATATGTATACTTATACCTATTTACGCAATGATAGAAACTTGTAACGATATTTCAATGGATATAATTTTATACAAGCTAAACCAGTCATTCGGTTAACTTAAAATTTATCGTCTGAATATATCAGCTAAAAAAACGCACGAATATCACAATCATTTGTCGCGTTAATCCAAGGCAGTACCTACATTACTTAAGCGAGTAAAATATACGCCTCTACTAATTTGATATTCACGATCAGATAAATAACCAAAATATTGTACTTCTCGCACAGGTATAATGTACATACATACATACCTATCTCGTTCGCAGCCTTGATCGTACATATAATTTTGTAACCCTGTTGTTGTATTTCTGTATTATTTTTGCTGAGTGTAAGTTGTTATATGACTCGGTTAGCTACAAGAATCTGATCATTTATTGTAAGGAATTCGACAAAGCGTGAGCTTTGCGATAGAGATCCAAAGTTATAGTCTCGCGATCTCTGTGGCATATTCTCACACTGCAACTTTGAACCGTCCCAAGCGAAACGAGTAATTACGTCGTTACCGTGGTACCGTTTCATTGTCTCGAATCGACGCGCGTAACACGAAACAAAGCAACTTTGGATCAAAGCCCGCGTCACTAGAAATTTTAGACGACGCTGTTGTGCTGTATAACCATCTCGCGCGTCTTGTACGCACATGTATATAATATACCTATACATATACATATATGTATATGATGGTATTAAGGGGGTTGGAGAGGAGAGATCGTTTCCTATGATTCTCTCGCGAAATCCTGAATGTATGAAGGGTGCGTCTTGTGGCTGGCTGGCTTTCCCGCACCTCACCATTCTCGGATCTCTGCTATCTTCTATCTACTCTCTACTCTCTGCTCTCTAGTTTCTACTCTCCACGTTCTACTGTCTTGAACTATAACTGCATTTAGGGGTTGGTCGTGGTTCGCCACCGCGTGTTCCTCGCCTGGGTGAGATCACGAAATCGTGAAATCCGGAATGAAAGGGACTAACGAAGACCTCTCCGGCTGCTAGTTGCGCTCAGCTGCTCTCGTTGGCGAATTCGGTTCCCTCATTCCCATCCCCGCACGTTCTTCATTCCAGAGTTCAGAGTCACACTTCCATCCTGCTCACTCTTCGGGGTGGAAGGGACCAGGCATCGGGGAGAAATAGGAGTGAGAAAGTGTGAGTGTCCCCCTGTGAGAGCGCCAACTGCATACCAATGCTTCCGTAAATTTATCGCGTGTCCTCCGTGAGCGAGAAGCACCTAAAAAGCTAGAAAGTCGGTCGGAAAGCCGTGCCGAATGAAAACAACCCAAATTCTAAATTCCTAATTTTAAGTTATAAAGGTCACGCGCGTACCCCGAGGCCAGAGTTCTATACTGTCTAATCAACTAGTCGCAATATTGGATACTTTTTATTTTATTTTTATTTTATTTATTTTTTTTTTTTATCGAATTTCTTTCAATTTATCGGCCAATACTTTTGGGGAAAAGACGTGGGTGCGACGCTTCTGAAAATGACAAACCTTCAATGTATGGAGAACAATACGGCCTTTGAGTAGGAGGGGAAAGAAAAGGCTGAAAAGATGCCCTGCAGGGGTCGGAAAACGTTTCTTCAATAGACGTTGGGTATAGGGAGTGACGTTTGTCGTATCCTGGTATTCGACACTCGGTATGCGCCTAGCGTCCTAGGCTCACTTTTCTCCGGCCTTCTCCACCCCGCCACGCCGATGGATGAGGTAAGGGAATCGTCTTATTCAGTCTTATATTCACCAAGAAACTTTTCACGTACACACTACCCCAACGTCAACGACAATAAGGGTATCGCTCTCCTTTTAGTCAAACCCCACGGGGTGGTCGTCACGAAGCTCAAATGTTTGCCCAACTTTACGAAGACTTCGATTCACTCGATGATTCTCCTCGATCAATTTTTTTGCCATTTTCACCATCTCTGCTTCAGGGAAACGTACATACATACAGTTTTCCATTTCGCATAGGATATTCAAGACCTCGTCTTAATATAGACGACAAATAAATTTATGCGACTTATAAAATTATCTTGTTCAGTTTTCTTCTTCTTTTTTTTTTTTCTTGTTTTTGGTTTGGGTTTTGTGAATTACAATATTGGAACGCAATATCCAGTAGTATTTTTAGTTTTATGTTTTCTCAAACGAACAAACAAAAAATTTCACAACAGCTGTTGTACAGAATTTGAAAAGAATTTTTTCATTGAAGTGAAACTGAAGAGAATGTAAGGAAAAGAGACATGATAGATATTCTGAATGATGGTTAAATATTTAGAAGGAAAAATCTCCTCCTTAATAAATAATTTAACAACATCGCAAAAAGGTTGTAAAAATACGTGAAAACCTACCTGCATGAACAAGACGGGTATGTATACCCACATATACCTCGTTTGGTGAAGTCTTCGATCCATCTACCGAAGGAAAATCATTTTACGGCGTCTAGCGTTCACTCGCGTCTCGGTTTCTCGTATGAACTTGGTTCTTTATTCTTACCCCATAGCGGGATATAGTGTGCTGCGCATGTTTATGCCTTTCATAAAAGTGGCACCGCAATGCATACGAGCTTCGGGTAGAGAGTTTCAACGCTCCACCACCTAAACTCAACTCCTCGCTCTTGTCTTGGCCCTGGTTGCCTGTAATACCGCGATAAAATGCGGCACCGATACTGCCGCAGCTCGTCCTGAAACTTTGTCGTTTGCATAAAATTTTCATAACAAATAAGTACCCCTAAGTCCGAGGTATCGGCTACCATGCTACTCATACCCAGATATACCTACAAGGTTTTCCATTACTCTTAGAGTTCACTTCGACAATTCGCTAACACCTCGAACCCGAAATCCTGCAGCAATTCATATTAAACGTAATATAGTAGGTATGTAGCTGGAGTTTGAACAACTCGAACAACTTGATCGAGTGAAAATTTTAATTAAAGTTTCCATCAAAGTTAGAGAGTCGCTAGTATCATTCGCCTTTGATTGGCAAGTTTTAATTTAGGCACCCGTTGCAATACATCCGGATCCAATATATACCTACGCATATATACCGTAGATTTATATTTGTATATAACACTTGGACACCGGTACATATAGGGCAGCTCTCGTCAATTTAATCAATGCGCGTTAATCACCATGCCCTGTGAACCGTAGGCTCGAATCGCGACGCGATTACAACACGCGAGGTCGCGCACCCGTCTGCAGGGGTTGACATTCGCGGGTCTCTGGTAGCGTTATCCGTCCTTTTGGCCGTTGGTAGGTACGGTTGTACGAGATGAGCCTGTGTTACACGTGTGTTTACAATGGCTGAGCCTCTCATGCGATTCATATCCCCGGTCGGGCCTGCGAGCCTCCGCTTCGCTCTGATCTGGCGAAAGTAATTAAACCTACCATCGCCGTCCTAAGCCTAATTAATGTGTGCTGACGCGCTGCCGCTACCGCCACCACCACCACCGCCGCCGCCTCCTCTTCCTCTCGCAGGATACCACCCCGATTTTCCCGTCAGGTCCACGCAAGGGGTAGGGATAATGCAAAGCGCCGGGTAGTAAAGGTTTTGCAAGCGTATCAAATAGGATTCAAACGAAAACTTGCCTCCGTTAGGCAAAGGTGAATTAATATCGAATGGCGTGTCGCTGTTGCCAGGATTATAGCTACGTGCTTTAATCGAATCCTTAATTACATTTACCCAGTATATTATGTATCCATCGCGATCAGCAACGAATTATACAATTTTTTGTTTTTTAGTTGTTTTTTTTTCTCCTCTCAATCCAGCAATCATTTTTTAACTGAATCTTCCTTTAGACAGTTCAGAACGGTCGACGAACTGCAGAGAGTATGAAATTCGATTTTTTTTTATTACATTTTTATTTTTTATTTGCTTCTTTCTTTCTTGTTTCGTATGAAAGTAAAAAATGAACCGAATAGCAGCTGGTAAAACATGGAGAAAATAATCAAAGTGATCCACGGAGATATGTCGGGTATAATGGAGGTTGTATTTCAACTCGGTGCAACTTGTCGTAGTATAAACAGTTCGCGAGACTACTATACGAATCGGGTAGAGTTCTCGGGTGACAATGCAACTCATTTCTCCCGCGTCGTTCTAACATTAATTATTAATATCTAATCCACGATGTTGGATGCTCGAAACCGTGGGATCAGGTGCTGCCATATTTCTCTGCACCGAAACGTAGCTTTTGGAAAATGGATTTTCGAGAGCAGAGAATACGTGGATAATTAGAACAGTATATTTTGACGAGTAGTTTGTACATACATACCTACTGCAAAAGCGTATTTTAGAAAAAGTCTTTGTAACTCTATTCCCAGACTCCAATTAGTTCGCTAATTAAAAAGGATCAAGGAGACCGAGGAAGCGACTGATAGCGACGGGAGCTGGATCATAACGAAATATATACGCTCTGAATTAGTTAGATACGCTCTAATAGCCACAATATACTCTATTGTAAAGTTTCATACGATTGTTTCAAAGTTTATTTTCATTTTTATAACATATCTACCTATATTGTGAAAATTACGATTTTTACACTCCCCTTGAATCGCGAGTGATTTGATGACGGTGGTCACGAATTTATTTCACAGCATCAATCGGATGGATGTAAATATTTTTTTTATCTTTTATTTTTCTTTGTTGTTGTTTTTTTTTGGCTCATCGGTACACAACATTCTTTCCTTGTACAATTAATTGCACAAACAAACGAATTCGAATTCCACGCAGCTTAAATGATGACCAGCGGCGGCTGCAACTGTTTTCCTAACGCGAACACTCGCTAACAGCTCGTTGCCGTGAACCGGTACCACCGAGCAATATACTATACCTATATAGGTATATGTATATGTACGTATGTATCCTGTTGCCATTGAAATAATAAATTATTTCCACAAAAATAATAATCTCTTGTTTATTTTTCATTTAATGAGCGGGGCTTACCAGCCATAGATATCGTGTACAACAAGGGACAATCCGTTCGGCTTGTTGGAGCTCTGGGAATAACAATAAGCGGACGATAATGTGTTCACGTAATCCTATTTATTCAAAAAATATAGAAAAAATGTTGAGCTTTTAGTGGATAGCCTTCTCAATACTAGGAAAGAAGCTCGTTGCTGTTTGCTCAAGTAAAGTAAAGAACTTTATGTGTTGATATTATGCGATTAAATTATTTTATTCATCTTTTCATCCCCACCATGGATATATATATATATATATATATATATATATATATATATATATATATATATATATATATATATATATATATATATATATCTTGACAAAAATTTTTTTACGTACAACTATAACGAGCTCGTCGCTAAAATGTATCATCTTAATAATTTAAGTTCAGCTAAAAAATCAAACTTTTCATAATGCCCTGAGAAATCGGGAAAAGTAGAACTTGGGCAATATTAAGAAAAGCAGAATCTGGCTAGCGGCAACTAATAAACCCATCGAATCGTTGTCGCTTTCGAAATTGCACGTAAAGGGATACAGGAACTTCGACACTAGTATAGATTGAGAACGAAGTCGTTCACCTCGGTCTTCTAATACCAAAGTCTGAATAAAACGGTTGTCTGAAAGTGCAAGCTTTGAAAGTTGCGCTGTAACTATACAGAAGTGAAATGACTGCGTCTTTCCAACAGCAGCAGCAGCAGCAGCAGCAGCAGTACTGACACTACCACTGTATCCAATCGTGTCAGAATGTCCGCCATTCCAGGGACCATTAGGCAGCTTATTATTTTGTTTTGCCAGGTTTTTCCACTTTTGTGATATCACGAGAAGCGTTGAGAATCGCGTCTGGTAAGATGACGAAAAAATCCAGGCGCTTTGCAATATATGGAAAGAAAAGCTACAGAAGTATTCTCATTTCTGTTCCGGAATTACCTAGTATCAAATTAGATAAATTTTCAGAACCTTTTTCACATCATTCCGGAGTAGCTAGTTGTTAGGTATACCTATATATGTATAAGTGCCAGATCGGGAAAGGACTTTCTCTACAAGGCGAAAAATACACCATTGCTATAAGATTACGTGAACAGGATGAAAGTCCCTCAGGTGGCTGGCACCTCGAGAAAACAGCTCGACCTCTTTTTGCCTCGCTAATTTAAATTACACGAAATTTGTCTTACTTTTGACGAAGTTTGCGTCTGCACTGTCTCACTCGATTCTAATTTTCAGCCAGGCACCTACCATTCCTTTTATCCCTGGGTCTCACCTCGTCCACACGAACAAGTTTTCTGTTTTCTTTTTCTTCTTCTTTTTCCCTTCTTTCTTATTTTTTTCTTTTTTTTTGTCCTTTCTTCTCGGCAGTCGTTTTCTTACGCGCTTTTATTACACTATTACCATCATCAGCGAGCCTCTGCCCGTAAAGTATGGTTTGTGGGAGACGTTGGGGGTGGCCAAATGACTATGGCATAGTAGTGGAAGAAAGACGAAGTGCTTTTTCTGTGAAAAAGAACTCACCGCCACTGTCCCGCTAGGTCGCGACCACAATCCCTATAATGGACTCGCTAAAGTGTATATATAGAACCAAAATCTAGATTCTACAGAATTTCAAACTACATCTTAAGGTATGCTACGGTGCAGGTTAAGACGACACGCATGGCTCATAAGGTTTGGTGATTAATTTATTTCCGCCAATTTTCATTCTCGACTCGGTCAATTTACGGCACACGGCTATAAGGGGTGTCACTTCCCTATCTTTCTCACGTCTGTTTAGCGCCGTTCGATTTTCTCGCGTATTGTCGCGCTGTCAATTCGTAAAAAGATGGATGACTATACGCGTTCCGCGTAAAAGTAGCGTAACGAAAGCCTCTCCTTCCGCACCTCAGGACAACCTGAGCAGGGCTCTCCAAATGCGCCGCTAAGTGATTGATAAGTATACGGACCACCGCACCTGACCATACGTTATGCGGTTTCCGCACCACCCGTTTGTTTCAGCCAACCCTCTATACTGCTCGTATTTTGTATAGATATTCTTAGGGTTTAGTAGGATTTCGCCGTTAGTGGGGTTGGGGAATTCGTACCCATCGAGCGTGCATGATGGATGTTGCTGCAACGTGATCGTTCCCTGCCGACATTTCTGACGCGTGTATAACGCCGGAATGAAAAGGTGTGTTTTATTACTATCGCACGCGCGTAAAACAGCCGTGGTTCCATAAATACGTGTAAAGTCAATAAATTAAACCTATTTTATAGAATAAAATTCGATACAGGTATAGTCGGCGTTTATGACTACGCGCAAAGGCGTGCGGTGAGGTACGGTGGTTAGTATTGGGGATTGGTGGGCGTCGTCGATGAAGTGGCGACGAAATCAGCCGCAAAGTCCCTCGAGTAAATCGGGACGATTGGAAAGCCTTTTAAATAGATTGTAAATTTGTTTTCTTCCCACCATCGCCGGCTTTTCCGTTCGTGGGAATGAAGCTAGCCCAGTTGCTGCTGGTTTGAGAATGTCGCGTGATTAATGGCCGCGAGTCAGAGGGTAAGCCAGGACGCGCCTGCCTCCTACGCCTCGCGAGTTTCCCTCTTTTCTTGCGCTTTCGCTCTTTCGGCATTTTACTCTTCCCTGATATCTTTCTCTCTTGCTCGTCTTAGGCTCGTCACACTTCGGCCTGAGGGAGAGAGCGTCGGTGAAGAATAAAAAAAGTAGAAGAAAAAACGGAGGGAGGAAGGAGGAAAGTGAAAAAAAAAACCCGAAAGAAAAAACGCTTCACTTTTCACTTGCGAGTATAAGGAGCTCAACCGTCTTGGAGATCGGGAGCAAATTGTCTCGCGGGAGAAATCAATTTAATATCCAAGCATAAAATGCCCTTCTTTTTATTAACCCTGCAATCCTGGAAGTAAGACGGTGCCCGTAAGTCGTCTTGCAGCAGACCATCGTGGGTATTCTCGATCGATATTGAAAAACTAAATGATTCGAGGATTGGGTAAAAAAAATATTCTGGTCCAACCTGCAAGAAAGAGATGCTGCGTCACTTAAGCTAGTAATAAATCGTAAAATATTAAATATCTGAAACTCGATCTCACGTCAATCCAAGCTAACGATTTCAATATTTTAAACTCCACTAAGTCGAAGAAATTCTCCATCCAACGGACGACTGACGGCTTAAAAAATTTATACCCTCACCCTAAACCAACGGTCTCCTGATTTCCACCATTCCAGGCAATCCGCTCAGCTGTTAATCGCTGAGATGATTCAATCTCATTCTTTTATCAACCAAGAATATTCAACGACGGTGTCACTCCCCCCTCTTGCCCGTTACTTATATACACCTCTTCTCTAATCCGCCTTTTATCTTTATATCTATACGTATAATAAAAGTACCCATATAAATGAACTGCCACTGATAAAAGCGCGGAGCTAGGCTATAAGCAGCTAGCACGTGGCTAGTCGAGTATTGAGATCTTAGTCTCTTCGAATTCTGAACAGATGAATTAATCTATTTTACTAACCCAGACTGATCCCGGTTCAGTATTCTCTTCGCGAGTTACGTTTTAACGAGTCTCTGGAAATAAATGTTGTATAAAAAGTGTCGTCTTTCTCCGTAGATTGTAGGCTTTACTCTTCAATTTCACGCAGCCACTTTTAAAGTGTTTAATACTTAACTCGTGCTTACCCAGGGTCTGAAGCTAAGTCGACAGGGGTTCGACGGAGGACCTGCCAACCGCCCTGCCTGATCTGCATTCTACGCGGTACGCGCTAACGTCACCCTTAACGACTCTCTGCGAACGTTCTGACGCGTACCTCGATTCCCTCCAGCTATTGCCCCACGGCTATATCTTTTAAATTCCGAAGAAGTCAATGCGCTAAAAGAATCTCTCTTTTCCTCTCTGACTCCAACCCTCCAGTACTCCTCGTTCACGAAAAACTCTTGGCACGCCTCACCTCAGCTTAGCTCAGTTCTCGATTTATAGCGTAGGGAGTAAGGGAAGTGAAAAGTTCCATCAATGATTCGCTAAGCACCGTGAATTTATCTACCTTTTATAACAAGAGAGAAAACACGGAATAATATCTCGGTATTATTAGCCGGAATTAGAATGAAAACTCGCAATGACAAATCGTCATAATTACCCTAAGAGAAAATGATCACGAACCCACGCGGCCTCGGCTCAGCTTCGCTCGGCACAGTACGGCAGAGTATATTCCTGCATAAAGAACCGAGTTTACCCTTATCATATTTCCGCGAGGATAGTAATAAACTCCTAGGTAAACTCTTGATAACCCCTCAAAGATCTAATCTGCATGAAAAAAACGAGGATATCCTTTTAACTGCACGCGCAATCCCGAGGATATTTCACTTGGATGGCGACAGAAGGACCCTCCATTCAGTCCCGCGAGATAAAACAAACAGATGAAAATAATCAGATGCATTTAGCAGAGACGACAGCCCATTCATCGACGAATCCTCTAAAAGAATTCGAAAGTAACGACGCGGATATTTTCATTTAATAGGGATGTCAAAATACTTCACTAAAGAGTATAATTTTATACATATACCATACGTACCGAGTGTCTTTGGTGAAAGTAGACGACCCCTTCCTGCGGCAAAACCAACACAGGCATGCACTGCGTGCGTGAGGGGATAGGCAATGCCACTAGTAGCCTATCCCCTCCCGAACGAGCCTCGCGCACGCGGTGCATGTGTGTGTTGGTTTTGCCGCAGGAAGGGGTTGTCTACTTTCACCGAATACACTCGGTATACATATACACATAAGCACAAACTCGGCATAGTGGGACTCCAGGCAGACTTTAGCACGCCTCTTGAGTTTCAACAGTCGTATTTTCATCAACACTCTCATTTCTGCAACGCCGAGTGTCAAAGACCGAAGACGAGTGTACATACGTGTGGCTTGACATGGATACTGACAAGCAAATGAGTCGGCAAAAACTAACGAAAAATGACACTCTACCCGAAAGAATTACATTCGAAGACCTCAAGTATCTCAAAATAACCATTTTGTATGATATTAAAATTTATTTCATATTAGATCCATAAGTTTGCATGAAAAAAAAGTGAAATTTTCTCCATTTATTCATTGTAAAGTTTACACTTATCTAAAAATAAATATAATCACTCTTTCAGAACCAAATTTTTATCTCACGTACCCCACAAAAGATGCTCATGGTGTATAGATTTTTTTAGATATACGGTCGAGCGGGTTTAGTGTCAGTTTTTGGCTGTATTCTTAGGAGCAACGGGCAACGTGGGGCTGTATAGTCGCCTAAACAGCTAATAAATAAAATGCGGGTAGAGACACGGACAGTCTCGGTGTTAGCAGGCATTTCGATGCCTCTGTCCAGCTCGGTCTCGGTCATAGGGAGGAAACGGGCGATCCGGTCTTCATACATTTTCCATGAAGGCTCGCCCATCCTCGCCCGTGCAATCTACACTTTCATCTCGCATTATCGCCCTGATGTTGGCTACTTATATTCTATTTCTTGTACGCCGGCCACCTCTAAACGGACTTGCTTTATTTCGAGTCTCCGCGCGCCCGCAGTACCATATAAATAACGTGAATTTATTTCACTCTTGGTCTTCCAACGACTTACAATACCTACGAGCGCCGATGATAACCACCTTCACGTGAAACAAGGAACGAGTAGAATGGGAAAAAGATAGAGTTTGAGGGAGAGATTTATTTGGATTACGCTGATCTGTATCAGACAGCGAAAACGGTCGAAATTACTTTTCAAGCCGACGTCTTCGAGGCGAAGAACTTGGAGCGATTGAGTTCTAAAATCTCACCAGTTTATCACCATCGCTTGGTTGAACGTGAGGTGAGAAAATTGGCCCTCAACTGTTTTCTTGAACAACTGACATCTTCCTAACTTTTAGCGCACTGACACATCCGACAATATCTTCAATTGTCGAAAATTCCGAGATGTTACGAAATTGGATCAGTTCACGGAATATCCGGTTATCTCTTGACGACTGGGTCGATATTCGTATAATTCATAATTTGTATGCAGTGTGACCAAGCGCCTATGTACGTACGTAAACAAGTCAGTAACGAGAACCAATCCTCCAGCTCCAGGAGAAAGTAGTCCACAATCAAACAACTCGTATATAAATTTGAAAATAACGAGTTTGATTAATCCCCTCAGGTGACTCTGCGAGCGGATACAATAATATCGGCTAAGTGTCAAAAGCTCCACATGTTCTTCTATACCCACATAGGTACACAGCGGAATATATATCTAACAAAACTGGAACGATGGTAATCAAACTCATGTTGAAATAGTCGTGAAATAAACCCAGGAGCAGGGATCATGTTTTAGTTGAATTTTTTATTTTTTTTTTTTCGCGAATATATTATAATACAAAATTTTTACCAGCGAATAAGCGCACCGCGAAAGAGTACAGGGGTACCAGTGGTTCGGTTCGGCTCGGCGGCAGCTACGGCCGGTGGCAATGAGCGGGTCGGATGCCCGGTGACTGCCTGCAGCGATATCATCGCTGAATAAACATGACATTATCAAGCGAACTGGTGCCCCGCAAACACTCGCAAATTAACATACAAATTGAGCGGCGAGAGCCCTCGGTCCACGCTAGCCAACAAAAAAGTTTACCTTCATGGCACGCATCCCATGGATTTAGGTGATGCTGTCCGCTCGTTGTTTCTAGAAACGTCTTCATCCCTTGGACCCTTCACTCGCTTCATCCTTTTCTACGATTTTTGTAAGAGTCCTCACCTATGCGTGACGTCGGAGTAAAGAATACCGTGATTTTATACCCAAGAAGTTTCTTTTTGACGGCAAAACTTTTATACCTATCAGGGCGACGGAAACTCTGCATTAACTGATGCTGGAGCAGGATGCATAAAGATTACCGGAGACTTCGTCATCTTTATGTACGTAAAGGGGAGATGTCGGTATTCAGTGGATTGTGAGCGACGACCAACCATCAGTTTGGGATTGGCGAACTGATAGGTGAAGCCGACCTCAGGGACTCGGATAATTCCACTCATTCGCGAGTATACCGTCAGTCGGAAAGAGCGAGCTTGGTATACGTATGCGCTCGGGTGGGTTGAGGGAATAGTGCTTTGATAGCCGAAGGGGTAGAATGGGGTAGATTGGTAGGACCGATGCGCCGGATGGAGTTCATTGGCTTCGGGGTTCCGAAGGGCTTGCAACTTTATGCCGAAACGTAAAAACCAAGCGAACGGCGAACGTCGAACGGCGAACGGTGAACGTTGAACGTAAAACGAATTATTTGCCCGAGTTTTGTGAGCCCTCGAATTACTTTGTTGCAATGCTTTCATTCGGAGCGCAAGTAAGACTCGCTACAGTATTTAGTAGCCATGTTGTTACTCTCTCTTTTTTTCTGTTCGATTCATACATCGAAAAGAGATGAGATAATTTTTGGAGTAAAAGCAAACAAAAAAATAAAAAATAATGAGAATAACAGTGGCCATAACAATTTCGAAGCCGGAACGATGAACATCGAGATCCTTTGTTAATCACAGCTCTGACGGAAAATAAATCCATTACAATATATTTGCACCCGTTTCAAGAGCGCGAGTAGCGGCGCCATAATTACGTTACTCGTCGTTATAAGTTCGAAAAGTGCGTTAAGTTAATTAGCGAAGATGTTGTCAGCGTCTTCTTCAGACGGTCTTCTTCGCTGAGGTACAGAGGGTCGTGGGGCAGCAGGGTGGGCAGGGGTGGAGGAAGCGGCGACTTTGTCTTCAGGTCGCCTCCTCAAAGCAGTTTATCACTCCTTCTTCTTTTATCTCGCCTTTTCTCGTTATATGAAATTAAGCCGGGAAGTTATACATTCATTAACGTTTTTCATTAGTTTTATTTTTTCGACCGTCGCCCTGCCCTCCACGGACCTCCGTAACGGTCGTTGGCAGCGGTTTACATCCTTGTGAGTTGTGCGACATTAAAGCTCTTCATTAGCAGAAGCCAACCGGGCAACTCTGTCCCGTGTATAATGCCTATATTTCCGTTTCAAGAGGGGGTATTTCTTGGCTCGATTAAGTTGAAGATACGTCGTTTAAGAAAAAAAGATAAAAACAAGAAGAAAAAAAAAAAAATATATGAACAAAGAAAAAACCCATTGAATTTTTTTCCATCCAAGGATGGAAAATATAGGATATATTCCAGGTGGTAAAAATAATTGAACTCAAATCTTATACTATACAGGGGTAATTCGCGGGTCGTTTTAAGGTAGTAAAAATCTGACGTTTAAGATAAATTATAATAAACTCAAGGCAACTAAAGTGTGCGAGGGTCGTCCGAGCTGATGGATCGACAAATTCTGCAGCCGACGCCAAGATGATATTAAAACGAATTGAATTTCATCTCGGATTAGACGAAACGACTAACTAGATTTCATCGGTGGGAGGAAAGTGTGAAAGTCGAGGCTGCCAACGGTTTTTCCCTTACCGTTCCCTTTTACCTCTTTAACAAAGAGAAACGGGCGGTTTTCGCACTGGCAAACCGGAATATGAGATGAAATTGGCTTCCTTCGCCATTGACAGCGCGTACAATTCCACATTATCGTCAGCGTCCCTTAATTTCACGTCATTTCAAAGGCATCCCCGTGGTGAGACGGGGATACAGAGTAAAGGGAGAGGGAGAGAGAGTTGCAGAGAGAAGGTATTACGGATTCGTTCGCTTACTCATACAAACCGGTAGCCAGGCAACGGCACTTTGGTTTCGACAACTTTTCGTTGTTAAGTTTAGGTTGCCACGTCACAACGCAACTGGCACTTGATTTAAATCCCCACCAAACCACCCTTATTTCTATCCGCGCTCCCGTCCAGATTTCAATAGAAAGTTATATGAAATTCTCCGTAGCAGTGGCAGTGGCAGTAGTAGCGGACGGGGCGAATAGGGCAAACGGGAATTGAGTCAACGGCAACCGGGAACTGGAGGAACTCCCAGAGTCTAGGGGCCATTGTCACGAGGCGCGTTCATAGTCGGGCGGCAATGGGGGTGGGCCAGGGTATTCCGGATGTATTGTTGCGCGGGGAGCCATATCCAAGATCAAAACCCGAAGCTCTCTACTTTCGGTTGAACGAGGGCCCACGAGCACCTAAACGTAATTTGGTACGGGTTCGCACCCAGTGACCTTCGCGGATCCTTTCAGTCGCATCATCTTTGTCCTACGACTGTTGTGGCCAGATATGAAATTTCCAATGAAACGACAACCGGCGAGATACTCACCACGAGATTATAATAATTACTACCGCACTCAAAGGCATTTCAGTAGAATCGGTTAAAATGAATAGAACCGATTTCTTCTCATGACAAAAAAAGTAGATGTATTCCTCAAGTTTCTCATCCAAAACACTGCACATCGCATGTTCGTATGGGTTAATGCTATTTCTTCATCATAAATAAAAGAAAATGTTCCAAACCTTCGAAAATTTTCGTCACTACGATTGGTCTGAGTAAATGACAAATTGTAAGAACAGATAACTTTTTTGGTTCCTTCTCAATTACATGCGAGTTTAAGGGAGGTTTTCCCATCCAAAATTTCAACCCTAGATTCCGTATTGATTATTCTCTATATGAGGTAAGAATCATTCACCGGTATACGTCTACCCAGACATCGGTTGTTGCAAGAGTAGTTTAGGTTTAGAGGTAATAGAGTGTGGTCTATAGACTCTAGAGAGAAGACGTAGGAGGACGAGGCTACCGCTGTGCCGTGCGGTAACATCTCACCGTTGCAGCAACTTGCTCTCCGCTAAAGCTTCAAGACGCCGTAGAAGTTTCGTGGCAAGTGTGCACACTCGGCGTGAATTAACTTGCTTGCTTGAACTTGATTGCGTAGGTTGAACCTACCTGCCCGATCTCTCCTATACACACTCTCTCTCCCACTCTCTCGCTCTCTGTCTCTCTCTGTCTCTCACTCCCTCTCTCACACACACGTATTAACCTGCTCACTGACGAGTTAATAACGTCAGAGGTAGGTCGGTAGATAGGTAGTTACGTATCTAACGTTGTAATTACCTCTGGGAAGTACGCGTCGATTCAGCTCAGCTTACGCCTTCAATAAACTGAAAAAAAGAATGAACTGATATATCGTGGGGAATAAGAACCATGCATAACTCCACGTGCGCTTCAACGTGCCCTACTGTCCTCTTAATGTTCCAAGTTACATTCGGTCCCTTTTGTGCTATATTTTAATCACAATTAGTACCTACGTAGGTACGAGTTACGTATACCCACTCCATTGTACGATTTATAAATTGTTAATTTGATATTCATGTTTCGAACATTACCAAATCGACCGTATCATTTCGATTTTTTGGATGACTGATAAATTCTAATAATTAATCACCATGGTTGATTTTTTCTTCTACTTTTGGAACCAGATTCGATACTCCACGATTCTTGCTCTTTCGTTGCGTCAACGCATTGTAATTAATCTAGAAATTCTTAGGTGTACCTATGCATGAACAAGAATACTTGAACAAGTTGTGCTCGAAAGCTGTGAGTTAACGGCCTGTATACTCAGCACTCGTCCTCGAGCAAGTCTGCTAGTTCTCGGTAATATTATGTGACGTGAAACACTGCTTCACCGACACGCAACACCTCATTGTGTGTCAACACCCAAGACCAAACAATAACCGTCTCCCCTCTTTGTCATACTTCAACACTATGCATCCACAAGCGTAATTTGTGCCAGCGTCTCCACCGAAATTACATCGCTAAAGGGATTGGATAATTTGTCGCGAATGATTTACTGCGGAATGTAAATGTGAAGCAAGTTATCCAACGAATGTTGTTAATTGTGTTGAGTCTAATGAGATAAAAATATTTATTTTTCAGGTAAGTACATACATCTGAATTTTATTGCTATTCTGAATATTGAGGTGGGACTGTAATGCTTGGATATGAAAGGTTCGTGAAAGTGAAAATATTTCGAAGGCCCATACCCCTCGTCCTGCTTTACGACATGATATTCCATCAAAACTGAGATAGATCGAATACGAGCTGTCGAACGATGGACCAACCAACCGGCTTAGTTTTGCCTTTCTCAGTTTCACCCTACAGTCTGAAATGATTGATCGCGCAATCGACTCACGAATTCCCATCTCTCAAAAACTTTGCAGAACTTCTTCTCTCTTTCCCCAAGACCTTGTATTATAATTGTACGAAGAAAAATTAGCGAAGCACCTGATTCGCCGGACGCCTAGCTTCGGAAACAATGCCAAGGCGCGTGCCATTAATTACTAACAGGGAGACGACACTCGCCGACGCTCTTCGAATACACTCTGCGACCGACCGCTTCATCCATTATCCCCAGACAAATTTGTTTTCCGATACAAACACAGATAGGAGATGGAATGAAGTACCAACGGGTGTACCGGCGGCTCAAACTTTTGGCGATCGTAAAACTGTCGGGGGAATGCCTCGCGAATATTAATGAGAGTACTATATACCCTACCCACCCGTTACTGGTGTCGGATTCGTCCGTTCTGCCCTTTACGTTTTTATATAAAAATGTTTGTTATTTACGTTCACTTTTAGATTTTATACCAGGATCCGAAACAAAAGTTGAAACGAAAACCAAAAAATATGTTGAACGATTATTGTACGCGACAGTGAAATCCTTCGCAATATCCTGGCTGTAATAACGGCATGAATAGGCCTTCATCAAGGTCTGCGGTCATAAGACACTCTCCTCTAATAATTGTAAGGGTCCTAGAGATGGGTGTAGTAGCGCGTCGATCAATCGACGCGCATCGATCGGCACGACATTCAGAAACCGAATGTTCAAATACCTTATGACTATCCGGACTGATTTTCAAACGATATGACATCAGACCATATGGTTTCAAGAATTTGAAAATATTGAATATTTTTTCCCAAGAAAAATATTATCTTTCTGTGTCAGGTGATAAAAAAAGAGAATTCACTCTTGACAAAGATCGCGCTTTGATCCCGGTGTCAACTTTCGTCTTAGTCAAGGTACAAGGACGCGTTGAGGCCAAGTCTCCGACCAAGAGGACTCCTATCCTTGCCTCTAAGGACTCCTTCGGAACCTGGCAAAGTGCCAAGTGTTCACCCTCACTTCGACCACACCAACGACTAAAGAGAGGCACTAGATGCAGCATGGATATCGAAGAGGTACTGGAACTGGTATAGCTTCAGGTGGCCTGGTGCCACGAAGGGTAGTGCGGTACTTGTTGTAATACCCTTTCTCTTTTTCTTCGATTTTTCTTCTCTTTATCTTTTCTCTCCTTTTATTTTACCCTCGGTCACAGAGACCACGAAATGCCAGGAACGAGCCGAGATCACGGACCGCTTACAGATAGTAAGAGGCAATCACAGGCCTCGCACAAGACCCCGGCCGCAGTCGTGGGTTCGTGAGTATTTTAGAGGGCATCACTTATGCAACGCGCGCGGCCCACGCTTTGCAAAGTGATCCCTGGAGAGCCACAGCAAACGGTGAGAGCGGCACCGTAGGATCTACCCGGTTAGTAACTGTTCGAAAGGTACCGCCGCGCTGCGGTACCAATGATTTGGCTCGACCCGAACCCAGAAACTCTCCGACTATATTACGAAAATTTATGTATAAAGATACGTATGTACGTTGATGTGTAATTGCACCTGTTGAATATCATTTGATCGTTATGACACTCTAGGTTAATTCATTCATAGAACAAGTACTAATTATACTACGTGAACATAGACGCAAATTCAGCATTTAACATTTCACCAATTTTTTTCAACGGTACATTCTAGTAAATTTATTCGTCGAATTTTCACCTGAAAATGAAAAAAAAATAACGGAAGTAAAAAAAAAAACATTCCTGATACGTTGTATACGGCAACTTGACAGGCAACGGGCGAAAGCAGACGTGGACCACTTCGCTGGCGTTGTAATAAATTGAAAACAGTCAGAGAGCGATACTGCTAGAGAAAATGTGTTTGTGACATGATACTTTGTTGACCCATTTCTACCTACTAGCTTCTCAGCGATCTGTAAAACAGGAAAAACAGCATACCTTTCAGTCAACGGACCAGGGAAATACTCCCCCGCCGCTATGTTTCCGAGAGATGATATTCTCTCTGACGACGTAATGTATAGCTACGTATACGCAAGGTATATACTAACAAAACCAAACGTACCTATGTATATGGTGGTACTAGTGTAGATCTTTCGTTGAGAGTCTGGGAGAGGCAAAGATAGCCGAGAAGTTATAACCGCCTGGAGGGCTGCCGAGCCAAATTGTTTTCCAAGCCACAATTGCATCCCAGTTACTCTAGATTAAAGTAATTATTCACTCGAGTTCCCGTATCGTACAGGAAGTTAATAGAGAAAGAAGGACGATATTGTAATCTCAGATATTTCGCTGACGATGAGTACTCATACCCACTATACCTGCGTTAGAGGAAACGGTATAAAATTACTTAGAATTCGATACTGTCGGAGGGGATTAGAGGCTCAACCAAGCACGCCATTTTCGTTAAACGACTTTGAAATTAAAGTCAAAGTCGAAGAGGGCATCTCCCGAACGAAGAACGACCAACTCTCTAAATCGACCCAAACTACGGCAGGGTGGTTCGCTTCTGATGGTTTAGACTCGTGGTTTACCGTGGTTTGGGCTTGTTCGAAGTGGTTTAGGAAGTTTCACCGGAGACCATCACTACTTCCATCAGCGTCCGTCTACGCCGGGTGTTTCCTCTTTCGTGAAAGATAGCCAACCGAAGGGGTAGGGTCGGGTTAAGTTAGGTCGGGTTGGTTCGGGTTGGGTTGGGTTGGATTAGGAAGAGTGCGCTGACCACGACGACAAACATTGAAACGTGTCTTTCGTGGCGACCACGGACCTCGGTCTAAATGGATACTGTGAGTAATCTACTTCGTTGAGTGAAATCATTTCAAAGGCGAAGGTAAACCCTCTACTTTATCTGACTAATGCAATCATTGAGTAAAGATTTTTAATGTCGAGTCTGCATGCGGCTCTATTAATTCTTTCTTTCGCCGGATTCACAACGATAAAGAGAAAATTCGGTGGGCAGGTGAAGGGGCAGAAGGGGGGAGGGAGGGAGGGGGGGGGGGGCGAATAGATGATAGATATTTTCGCAACAAGCGTGTTTTATATTAAAGGAAAACTTATTGGAATTCTCGAGAAATTGCCTGTAGGCAAATATCTTCGAAATTGAATCCGTATGAATTTGAAATGCCTTGAAGTGGTGATATATTGGTTCGTGCGGCGCCACCGCCCCCACCCACTTCAATGACTTGCTCCTGTATGGGTGCTTTGTATAATTAAATGGGAACAATTTACCTCCCAGTATCAGCAGGGAGTCGACGAGAACCGAGGCATAGCATGCTGCCGAGTTTGAGGGCTAATAAATGCTGAATAGCTTTGCGTTTAGCGGTTAGGCCGTGGAGTACCGATATATTCTAACATATTCGTTCTTTTACGTTTCCCCCTCGTTCGCCTCTCTGTTCTCCCTTTACTCTCTACTAAATTCCAATTTCATCTACCGGGTTACCAAAAGGTAATTACGAATCGCTACTATCGTCGAAGAGTTTCCGTTTATTGCACCGAGGTGGGGTATACATATACAGCTGCACTTTACACGTGTTCCACAAACGACTAAACGACCCGATTCTTCGCACCTTTGTCGTTAACGAACAGTTAACCCGGCAAGTCGTTTTTTCGCAATAATTTTCCACCCGCGGTGTGTCGTTACGTTGCGGACGTTGGTTCTCTCGACCCGTGGATTCGAGGGGATATAATAAAAGTTCTACCCTTTGCTCGTATTCACGCGGATACGATTTTGAAGACGACGATGTCGTTTTGTTTTACATTCACGACAGCGCTTTTCCTCCTCCTATACAACGATTTTTATCATTTAATAGTTACTCAGGAATATAACTATCTGACCATATGGTTAACGGTCGGTGATAGGTAGATAGATATGTTGTACGTCTCTACCGCGATATGAAACTACCCATTGTGGAAAGTCCTACCGGTGAACGGTTCGCTGAGTACCATACTACGCCGAGGTAAAGGAGGCAAGAGATGCCGGAGATACAAAAGCAATTTTATTACACTACCGTGCGTCGAGTTGATGTACCTGAAGATGTATAAAGCAAGCGAGCTTTCCCCGCCTCGTAAAGATTCTACGTAAAATAAAGAACGACGCATGATTGAACTATAATGACGCAAACCGAGCGACCGTGGATAGAGTAGCAAAGATCACATAAAGGAGAGAGTGACTGAAGAGTGAAATAAAGTAAGCAACGAGGAGGTAATAGGCGAAAAAGTGTTCAACATAAAAATGAGAAGAAATAAAATTAGCAAAATATATCTCGGAGCGTTTGGTTTTTTTTTTTTTTTTATTTTTTTATTTTTTTAGCCTAGTTAAAATGAGGTTTTACAAACCAAACAAGTTTCGCCCAACGTGATGTATGTATACGTTAGGCAGAAGAACTAATGCAGAAAATTCTCCGGTCTCTATATTTTCCGGTATTTTAATGGTCCGGAATATTACGAGCTGCGAGGGAAAGAGAACTTGTTTGCCAACCAGGTGAAGTAGTAATGCAGAAAGCGGAGAAACGGGAGACCCAATGCGCAAAGCATTTTTTCTTTACCGTTTGCAAAGCGGATTTTCTTTGCAATTTGAACGAGAGTAACCCCCGTCTCTTATTCTATGGTACCTATACGTGGATGCGATATGCCAACGGATAGACGACGCCAAAGTACAAATAGGCGTGAACGTTGGAAAGAAAATTCTCCTACAAACGTTCCCTCGATTTCCAGCTTTATACCTACCTCCTATATAATTGTGTTTGTGGTTAAATTTATTCCAGAATGTTTATTCCGTTTCTTTGCCATTTTTCATTCGCTTTCTCTATATTTTTCAATTTAGAGGACTCTCATACTTACAAAACAAATTATGTCATTTCAATTGATCTAAAATATGACTGGAATATTATTTATTGGATAAATTTTTAAATCACTGTCTGTATTACTTTCGACGGCGGGATTCTCTGTCAAAGTTATACAGCCTCACGAAGTGTATAAATTGTATATAGGTATGTATTATATACCTATATATATAGGTGAAAATCGTCAGTATGGATTTAAGCGGTAATCGAAAGCAAACCCGCACCATCATCACCGCCACCACTCTTTGTATACCTTTCACTTATCTCGTCTTCCCTCTCACGCGGGGCAAGCTTCGACCCTGTTTTAGGCTTAGGACCTGGGAAATTCTCTGTAAGAAATCCCACAAATCCTTTGCTGATCTCTGATCGATACCGAAGCCAGTCGATGGTCGATGTACATAGGTATAGTATGTATGTACTCTGGCTCCCTCGTGGCAGTATGGGTAAAGCGTCATGTCGGTAGAATGAAAAGATATAGGAAGCAGAAAATGGCAAATGGAAAATAGAATGTTTTATTTAAGCATCGAGTAAACTACTTTCGCTTTCACCGGGTTCGTACTTTTCCTTCAAGTCACGTAACGGACGATTTCCGCCGTTTTTCTTTCGCCAAGGATACTTCCTTCCATAATTCTATTCGATTTACGAACTGCTCTTAGATTTTATTAAAACAAATACATATAAAGACAAAATTTTATTTTCCTTTTTTTTTTTGTTTCTTTTCTCTAAGAACGTTCTTTTAAATCGAGTACCTTAATTCCGCTCTTTAAGCAAACCACTTTTTAAGTTCCCGGTCTTTCATAGCAACCTGTAGCTCCGTGAAACTGGAGGAGGATTGTTGGCGTGCTACACTTCTACGCGGCCTGTGTCCCGCTTATACCCGACCACTCGGGAACAGCGAGTGCCCCTCGAGCCTTCTCGCAACACGCAACACTCAACTTAATGAGGAAGCGAGACAGAACAATCCCCCTGCATCACCTTTAGGTATATATACAAAAAGGAAGCTCTTCGATCCTGTCACGAAAGTAATTTCTTCCGCCGGGAATATATTTAGCCTAATGAGTATACTGAATTTTCTTTAACACGTGTTATACGATACAGGCAGGTAATGGACTTTAAAATCGAGTTAATACAAAGATATACAATATACCTGTGTATTACCTAAATGGAAGAGGCAGACGTGAATATATCAAACTAGTAGCTAAATCAAATACCTGACTAATTATTTTGAGGTTAATAATAATCGTATAAGGTACGAAATTGGGCCGTCATTCGCATGACTTGTTCTTGAGGATTGATAAAGGCATAATCGAGTGTTTCGCGTGAACATCTAGTAATAATGGGCAACGCGATACGTTTGACGTTAATTAGCTAAGAGTGTGAAACGGGGCGGTAGCGTAACGCCGTCGAAACGCCTAGTCAAGTCCTCGTCGAGAGTCAAGTATCGAGTAATCTAGCATCCAATTTCAGTTACAAGACACGTCCATCGATATTCTGGGGCGCGAGGTGAGTCAGTATATAGTAACATTGATTAGTAATTACCGCACGTAGGATCGCGATGTAGTCGGCTAGGCGCGGATGCCTGGCTGGTATATGGACCACTTGTTGGCTCTCCGACATCGTGCTTCGAATGCGAATTCAACGTCTTTCGACGACAGACGGTGCGCCGTATAATTCTACCAAAATTCCAAATTCTCTATAAATACATTCCCGCCTCTTCAGTCCTCGCAAGATTCAACCAAATTCTGTACCTCAACTACTAAAGACACATCCCACATTCAAAAGACACGTCGGAATCATTATTCTAATTCATAAAATTCATCGATACAATTTTATCATTTGTACGTTAAGATCCATCGCCGATGATTATACCGATTTTCGTACATCCTACATATAAGATAATGTTAATTAATTTGGGCAGAGACTCCAACCCTATTAATGTCTAATATTTAACTAATTAAATTTACGGTATGGTTAGAGTATGGAGAAGTTCCCGCACGAATCTACAAAGTCCTGTATAATCTATGACAGATATTATAGTACCATGAGTGGGATTTAAAGAAAGAATAAAATTGGCGAACCTACATTAGCCGAGTTTTGGTTGACGTAGGGGTGATATATCGAGAAAACGAAGGTTTTTCAATACCCTTAAAGTAACACATCATATCCGAGTGTGGTGAGGTGAGGTGAGGTAAGGTTTTGAGTTTTGGTTGAATCCTTTACAAAGGGGTAAAGTCCAGGACGCGTACGGTATGTATAGAGAAGACGCGAAGAAGGAAAACGATGACTCATTCTGTCCTACGGAAGCAATTTATCAACGGTAGCACGCCCGCGTCGACCCGGTGGTGGTGCTTGTCGAGCCTCGGCTCGACGCCTCCTAAAGAAACACTTTACGAATGCAACAGGCGATATGAAACTAACTACCGTAGGCCTATACGGTACTCTGCTAGCAACTGGTGGTTGCACCGTGGTAAACGGCACAGAGTCCCGCCTTGCATCAGTTCCGTTTGTTCTCAAATAGAGAGAAAAGCCGAGGATAACCGAGAGGCTGCGTTGGCTTCAAGCCAAAGCGACCCCAGGCGCACTAGATGTCGAAGGAAACCCGGGTGGGCGGATCGCCAAGTCTTGACTTCGCCGAGAGTCAACCTGATGCACTGGACATGACATTTTTTATTTACAATATTCGATAGTCAATTTTTTTGTCAAATAATACCTGTATAGTAATTATTGGATTAGACAGCGATTTAATGAACACTTTTAATTATTTTTAACCGGATATCCTTTCGCGGATTAAATAAAGAGAGATAGAACAAGGAAGTGAAAGAGGGGTGAAAAGTAAAAGGGAGATGAAGAAGGAGAGAAAATGAAAAGAACAAAATACCACTGAGGTAAAAGACATCGAGAATAAAGCAAAGTAAACCAGACCATAACCCAGGAGGAGTCCCGCGCCGCCTTTTACTACGAAAAGCCTTCCGGCGTACATGCATAAATGATGCAAACCTCGAAAGGGCCGTCCGGTGGCAAGTACTACCACCGCCAACTCTCTATATATATCTCTCTTTCTCTTTTTATCTTTCTCCTCTCTTACCGGCACTCTCTTCCTGTAGGACTCCGGCCAATGTCAAGGTACCTAAATAATGCAAGTGCCGTAAGGACGTCCTAAACATTCGATCGACCGTTACCAAGAGACCTGGTCTTCAGTAAATAGCGTATCACTGTCCACACGGTTCGCTGATTCCGCGTTTCAGACCGGCGTCCACTTGGCGAAGTGGTCCATCCAAGCGTTAAATTTTTACTTAAGTAAAACGTTGCCTTTACTCACAGCACCAACTACAAATTTGTTTCATTTTCCGTTCGCTGAACGACGAAATTTCAGCCGGAGGCTCAAGATCCTTTCGTCTATCTCCAAGGTACGTATCTTGCGAATATTATTTCCGGCTGTGTACACGGTTTATTTGAGTTGTTTAACATCTCCGGTTGAAAATTTTTATATATATATATATATATATATATATATATATATATATATATATATATATATATATATATATATATATATATATATATATATATATATATATATATAGTATACAATATAAAATATATTCCCAATGTAAATTTCATTTTTATTTCATTTTTTTTTCTTTTTTTTTAATCCTCTCTCTCTCCCTCTCTCTCTATTTCTCTCTCTCTCTCTCTGTCTCTCTGTCTCTTCTCCTCTCTCTTTGTGATGCTGAAATAGCCGAAGGCGACAGAGGAAACGAGGAGTGGATACGCTGTCTCCAAGTCCGAACCAATAAAGAGGAAAATGAACCAATAAAATTTCATGAAATACAGTCTAACCCTACAGATAGTATAGAGGAAAGGGTATACTTTGATCCGTGTATCGCACAAGAAGATACCGCGTCACACGCGCATTCAGGAGCTGGTCAGATTTCTAATCATCGTTTTTAATACGACTGTGCACTTTCCACGCTTCTGTTAGGAAAGCTGTTTTCCAGAAAAACTTTTGCGCTCGAAACCCCGGTTTTGGGATTCGATCAAAACTCTCTCCATCTCCCTCATTTCTTTTTTTTTCTATTTTTCTCCCTACTCGCGTTCTCTCCGCGGATAACAATGCGCACTACGTGAATGCGGATGCGCGAAACTGGGAGCCGCGTGGATCGGGTGACTGTGTGGATAGAGGTGGATATGGAGTTGGAAGCGGAGGTGGAGGTAGAAGCAGAAGCAGAGGTAGAAGCAGAGGCGTTGAAAAGCCGTGTGTGTGCCGCTTGAAGTAATTTGCGGGTAGAGCGATGCGTGAGTTTGACAGCTGTCGGCGTCACAAAAGTAGTTAGAGTCAGCAGCCATGTTTTTCACACCGAAATCCGGTTTCTCATCGTAGCTATACCTACCCTGCACACGAAGCCCGGACGGCTGTATAATCGGTGCCACTTGATTTTTAATCAAATTACTTGTAACGCACCGCCGCTTTTTCCCTCGCGACGTTCCAAACTCCTCCACAGAACCCCGTAAATTTATCTCTCCTTGCAGCTTGGATTTATCCCTTCAACTTTTTCATATTGTACATTTTTTCTCTCTCTCTCTCTCTCTCTCTCTCTCTCTTTCTCTATTTTTCATTGACGTGAAAAAAAAAATCCTTGATAAAAATCCAAAAGTTCGAATCCAAGAGTATCGCGTACAATATACTACGTATCCGAGAAGTATTAATACTGCGTCGGCATCGCTGACGGCGACCGGGGGGTGACCGAGGGTAAGGGCGGCGATGGTGGTGAGGGTGAACCCATCCCTGGGCCCCGTGGGTGTTCTATACCTAAAATATTCAGCGAATGTATCGATTCCTGAGTAGGTATTCGCGATGGGAGCCCAAGGAATTTAATAATCCAACATCGGAAACTTTCTACGGGCCCTTCTTTACCCGCCCATCCATATACCAAGTCTGCTAAGTCGTCTGCCTATCGATGGATAATCTAATCGAACGTAAGAAATTGGACGTTGCCAAAGGAGCCAGTGGCACTAGCATTTCCCTGTCCCGATTAACTTTTCTCAAACCTCCATGGATGAAATTTAACTAATCAACGCCTTACTCTGGAGACCAACTTGCGACCTTTCTCCTCATGCACCATTAGAACATGCTTGAACATACGGAGAGTTAATTTCGATCGAATTCCTTATCTTGCGTTCAAAAGTACGGAATGCAAATTTCTTTGGTGTAGGTATAGTGTCCGTTGCACGCGGTTAGACATTTCCATGTAGGTATGAGTATCGCATCTGATAATCTTTATGCCGAGTGGTTCCACCGAAGAAACTCTGAATTGTACGACTACCAGATTCTGTGTTCTAAAGCAATAAAGATTATTGCTACTTCAGGTGGGTTGGTCGGCTCGTCTGTCCGTCCATCGCTCGAGCTTATTGCCGGTTCTCGGAAAGGTATCCACTTCGACCTCTCCTGGTTCATCCCTTACTTCAATCTCGTGTTTAGAAGAGATCTCAAACGGCAGAACTCGCTCAGCTACAACTATGGATGATATTTATATTGCACTCCTCACTCTCTGTTTCAAGTTGTCCAGAGTTCACTTGAACAACTCCTCGAGGTTATGCGGGGGACCCTGGTAATCCTCCATGTGATATACATATAAACATGCTGTATACATACCTATAGATATATACCTTTTCATACACAACTACGTCCGCTCGGGGTCGTCTCGCAAAGCCGTTGCTAACCAACAGATGACCTCAACCAGCCTCGTATAGACATGTATTTCTACACATATATATGTATATCCAGGAATACCTTCTCACTGAAGCAACATCGCCCCGCTCCGTTAGCTCAGTTCTGTGTTTTGACATTTGTGAAAGCGAGGAAAGGACGGAGCTTTTGATCGTTGCTTATCAGTATTTCAGTTTATTCGTGAAATGAAAAACTTTTTCAACGATGTAAGGTACCTGAGAATTCTTCTTCGAAAGGGGCACCTAAAGTAAATCAATTCTGTTCTAAAACGTTGCCAGGTTCGAAATAATCGAATCGGCTAAATATGAGGTCGATTTTTTCGTTGGCTCTGTTCACAACGCGACTTTTGCCACAATGTTTCGCTATCCCTGGGGCACAATCACGTCTATAACTAGTGGTTAGGACTGGTGGAGGCTGAAACTCGTGGATATTCTACGGAAAAGGGAGAAATAGCTGGGCGCAGTCTCGCTGCCAGTCTGGATTAAAGTGTAATTTTGGCGTCGGCTTACGTGTCGCGTAATTGCGTTGTTTGCCCCCCCTTATACGCGCGTGCGAGCGTAGACTAAGGGTTTTAGAGAGAATTTGTGTAGTTGGATTGGAGGCAAAGTTAGTGCTAGCATTTCCGAGTTCCCGTGTCATCGCATCACCCACCAAAATTAATTTCGACTACTAATGACGCGCATCTAGTAGCTAGCTGTGTGTTTCGCAACTATACGTCAACTCGATGCTTTTACCCGCTGGGGAAATCAAAAATCAAATAAAATTAGCTTTAAAATTCTGACCAGCTGATACCTACTCTCTGAAAAAACTTTAATTCACCATCCTGCAGCCTTGGGCAACATAAAATCCTCATAGACGAGCCTCAAGGCTTCAACGTGGTCGCGTGTCGTTCATTTTCACGCCTCTGATCGCCACAGCTAAAAGGCTAGAAGAGTGTTATACGAAAGATTGTCCGGAGGCGCGTACAGAGTAGAAATCTCCCCGTTCGGGGCTCGGAGCACGTTTCACATTATTGCTGAGCGGATCTACTCCGGTTCTCCTACCTTCCCTTCAACCTTCAACCAGTTTCGTCCTTCGCCGACCTCTATCTTCTTGATCCGACGTTTGTAGACGGTTCACAGACTGGTCGATCTGCATAGTGTCATGTCTGAACCTCTTATACTACCGCATGATGGTGATAACCAGAACCATGCGCTAGCGGGTATGAGGCCATTAAATGCACCGGACTAATTGGTGGTATTAGCAAACAATACTGGGTGATAAACTTCGTGGACCAAAGTTGACCTGCTATTAGGTGAGTGTCGGTAAAACGTGGAGTATACGCGATCAGGCGAATGAATAATTGGTTGGGCGTGCGCAGACCCAGCCCCACTGCAATACGTTACTCTCCTGACAAATTGGAAGATAATCCACGACGTAGAGTATAGCTGCGTCAGTGGTTGCCTGTTACGTCGAGGACTACGAGTTGGGATGGCAACAGATCGCGGGTTGTTTGAAACCAAATTGTTGAGGAATGGGTAGATTTTCAGTATTCCTGATTTGAGGATCGAGTTAAATCCAGCATCGGTTCTTCGCCTTTCTTCGAATAAAACTATACAAGGGGGAGAAAAACGATGGCTAGACTTTACCGGGAAGTGGGTACACGAACATTTAGGGCCTTTATATTGCTTAGGGTTACTTTTCCAATGTTATATAACTCTGTAGACATAAGACACAAGGATTTCCTTTCTTGCTTCCTTCCTTCCTTACTTACTTACTTACTTACTTACCGAAAACCATTTACAAAAAGGACGGATATTCCTCTCACATCTTCTTCCTGAATACACTCAAATACTTTTTATCAATGATCCGTCATTGCCTACTTCGATCTACGTCTTAACACCCGTAAACAACGGAAGTACCCTCACTCTAAACCATTTCACTCCCTCTTAATCCAGACAATCTATATACTAAGGGAGGTAGGTGAAAGGGTGATTCTCAATCGATGGAACTAATATATCTACGGAATCACTCACAGTCTTGAACTCGCTGCCGGATGGCTGAGAATTGGTGGTGGTAGGTTGCCGATTCTCGTCGTAACTGTGGTATTGGTTGCGGTGGTGGTGATGTTGGTGGTTGCTGGGGTATTAAGGAATTGAATTGGGAGGCGTTGAGGCTATCGTTCGACCCGGTAGGCTATCGCTCATGGCATGGCTCGGTGAGCGGCTCTACCCCTCAATCCACCCTTGGCTGGTCCTCCTTTTCCAACATCATGGCACGCTACGGAACATCATGGCATATCGCGGGCGGACCGTACGGCAGACCTCTTGCGCGAGCCGGCCATCCATCACATCGTCATTACAGCCACCATACGCTCACCATCCGGTTCCAGGTTTCGCGTGCTCAGTGAGCCGAGGAAAGCTAGTTAGCGAACGCGTTCCTCCTCCTCGTGGAATGAGTTTGCAACTTGTTGACGAGAAGGACTGGTGGAATTCTGTGGTTAAGTAGAATACACACCGTTGTGGACATTGCCCTAGGGAATAACATCGTCCAGAGCAATTTGAATATCACGTGGATATATCCAGTGATACTGGATTCTCATCAAATCGGCGGACGATACATAATAAAAAATGAAATCAAAGAACAAATTTCATCACAAATAATTGAGGGGTTTTTTTTAATTGACGTACTGCGTACATACATACATACATACACTCTCTCAAAGTAACGTATCTAGTAACTGAATATAAAGTAATAACTGTTCCATTAAAAGCAAATGAAAAACGTCATGAATGTTGAGATTATTAGACTTGAATTTTTCACGTTTTGCCTCACATAACCATTCTTGAAACGGACCAGTGAAACATTGAGTTTCTACGTACAGTGAATCCTTGTAATTTACTTTTTTAGTTTTTTTTTGAATTATTTAAATCGAAAAATCAGGTTTTTGAAAATAGAAGCTTTGAGTTATATGAAAATATCGAGAACCTTTTTAAAGTTCTCATTCTGCAGGCGAGTTCTAGAGGTAAATATTAGTATATTCGAAAAATTCCGAATAATTATGCGAAAGTAGAGAACATCTAATTTTTCGTTATAGAATAATAGAATAATGGTGAATTTTGAGTTAGAGGGATGTAGTATAGCATAGAATTATCTAAACGTTGCGTATGAAAAATACATTCATTTCGAAGGTTATTGAAGTACATACTCGGTATTACGGTATTCGAAATCCTAGTCTGGGTTATATTTTTATTTGGTAGCAGTGAAAGTGCCTTGAAAGAGAGAAGTATTATTATCGAGGGAAATCTGGAGCTATCCAGGACTACACAGACCCATCCAGGGTTATCCAAAAGTCTCCCTAGAGACGTCAGATCGGTCACGTCCAGCTGAAAAGAGCGGGGAGAAAGTTTTCGCCCGTTTCTGAGTGGACTAGGAGTTTTGACGAAGGACGGTGTATAGCGGCGAAGTCCTACGCGAGAAACGTACTCTGAGGAACTTCATCGTAGCGGTGTAAATCACTGATCGGTCGTCGAGAAAATACTTGGATTCTCAGTGGGGTAAATATGTTGTTTTTTTTTTTTTATTTTCGAATGAATCAGAGTCGGTTTCGAGTTAGGGTGAAATATCAAAGATTCTATTTTTGAAAAACCCAGCCAGAAAAACAGGAAATCGCGAATTTCTTTTTATACCGCATTGCGAAATAGTGTTATGTGAAAAAAAAAAAACTCGACGCCTCGTAATTTCGACTTACGCCAGTCCTACTACTTCCCCTGCATCATTCCTCAAACTGAAAAAGATAACCGTTCAGAACTGAAGGTGGTGGGTGAGATATGGATTTGCTTACTTCAAGAAAGCAAGGAGAGAAAAAAAAAGTAGGCAAAACGTTTGTGTAGGTGTGTGAAATGGAGCGAGTATTCGGATAGAGATCCTTACGGTGGCACTGGAGCAAGTGGGAAGGAAATATGCAATAAAATGCGGGTTTGAGAGAGGCTGGCATGTGAAAACAGAGCTTGCAACTGGTGCGGGTGTTTTGAGTTATACGAATTGTTTGAAGGTGATATAGATCTTGATATTATGGGTTGTAGACGCAAACGGTGAAACGGTTTAAATCTGACTGTAAAGGTCGAGTACATACCTACATCCGAGTTCATATACCTTTGTATATGCCACGCAAACTACATGTGCTACTCAATCTGGTACAATTTCAAGGCAAATATTTCGTGCTAACAAAAGCCTTTACCCTGCTGCATTCATCTATATGTATACAAAGCTTGAATTTGAGGGGAATAAAAATGTATAAATATCTATATAACAGTACACCTGCTCCAAGGGGATCAAATTATTTGTTTCGCAAAAGTTTTTAATTTCACAAACGAAATGTATCGAATATCTTTGACACCTGGTTTTTGCGTTATTTTTATTTTATTTTGTTTTATTCTTTTTAATTTTTTTTATTTTCTACAATTTTTTTAACAGACAGTATTTTCACATTCATTTTTAACTAAAAATATGTTAAATATTACATCTATATGTGAATACATACATCGCATGACTTATGTTCGTCGTATGAAGACAATGGTTTGTCCTGAAACAAGAACGAGCGAAATAGAAGCTAATTAAATTACGATGTGGAAACAAACACGACAAGCGATACATACGTGACTTACAATAATTGAAACAAATGAGGTACGCGCTGTCACGTCACGTTATACAATGTCACGCGTATGAGCATTTGGTGAAAGTGACGCGAGCCATTTGTTTGCCATAGTAATTGTCTTGCTCCGCATTTAAAGGTGAAATTAAAATTGAATCACTTACATCTACTGTCTGTTATCTGCGAAAAGTTATGTATGTATACATACCTATACCTCCATTAAATTTTTGACAAACTCCTTTCTACTTCTACTTTTTCTCATTTCCGTTGCGACGTTTCGCCGCACATTTTTCTTATTTTTAAATTGATTTTCTCGATCTCGCCAGTAGTCAGAGATTTTTTCGCACTTGATTACAAACTCTAGTTTTTCATTTTCGTCACGTTCTCCTTCGTTCAGTAGCTTCTTCGCGCGAATTTATATTCATAGCAATTACGAGGCAGTATATTCTTAGTCACTTTATCCTCACCATCAGATTCCATTAAAAAAAGAAAGAAGGAAAGAAAGAAAAAGAAAAAACCGAATTGAATAAAAAAACGAAAAAGAAAAAATCGAAAATGTCGCATTACCCCAAGTAATCAACGAACTTGACCCCCTCGAGGACTGCTCCGAGCTACAATAACCAATATTTGTCAAGAAGACTTTGTTCTTCAATTTATCCTGAAACCTTAGCTTAAAGCACGTTATATCGTTCACTGCGCAGCGATTTGGCGAACAATCATCGGTTCCGTTATTCCCTATCTATACTTATTTCAAGAAATCTTCTAAAGTATTACTATACTTACAAACGAAGTACACAATTCTTCGACTTTCATGTCCGCGCATCACCATGTAGGGGCGTAATATTTTTATAGGCGAGCCAGTGAGCTTAGATAAAAGCGTTGAAAACGCGATTTTTCTTCCCCAAGCTCATATACGTTAAGCTTTCAAACAGGGTTTAACTCTCTATGATTTCTTGTGGAATAGTAAAAGTAAATATTGCGATGATAAACTTCGGAAAGAGTTGCAACTTTATACTTCGCCTAGTAACGCCATGCCAACTAACCGACAGTCACACTCGCTGGCTGCGGTTGATGACGTCACGTGCCACCCTGGCAGGCGTCGCTACCGCCTCGTGGGAGGCCAGCGTGCTGCGGTTTGCCGGCACGTCCGACTTTAATATTGTAACCACAAGCCCTCGTCCCAAAATTACACCCATACCAACCAACGCCTTGTCCGCGTATAGTCAACCTCGTCGATACCTATATACCTACCTGAGCGAGGAGAAGTCCCGCTGTAAACCTGAGCCTCGGAATAAAACCACGATAATTAGTGGTAGGGTGGTAAATTCCTACCCTTGTGGTCATCCTCGAAAATTCCACGGGTGATACGACGAGCACACGAAGCATACGCGGATTGTCTACACCGCGGTATTAACAGACTCGTGGAAAACAGCTAACCCAACCTTATATGCTGGCTATACCATCTCGAAAACCTGAGTCAGTAGTCTGTCTGCCGTTGGAAAACTTGTCTTTTTTTCACAACGTTGGCAAAAGTTTGCGATTTACCCTCCGAGAAATCCGCATTGGTAGAGCGGCTGCTGCTCTTCGTAGGCGCGAACGAAGGGGTGTACGAAAGTGCAAAGATAACGACGGTGCTGGTGCTGGTGCCGGTGCTAGTACCTCAACGGCGTTATCATAACTAACGACTTCATCTGCATAATTATCCCAGAAAATACGTTACTTAACTGAGCCTGGGGTGGTGGGTTCTACGCAGAGAACGGGCTCCAGGGTTAGAAAGACACCGGCGCGGTAGATGCCCAACCGGACCCACATAGCCGAGCCTGTCTCCACGGGAATGAAACCAATTACTTGGTGACCCCCCTCCGGGCAGTTCGCTTCAGAGAGTTCCCCTCTCGCTTTGCGAGAGGTAAACGAGGACGGACTCAACGGAGAGGTAACGAAGACTACGACGACGACAACCACTACCACCGCTGAGGGCAACGACGATGATAACCGAGGTCGGGGCAAGGGGGGAAAGGTTCTGACGACATCTCGCTCGGGGACAAACATACACAGAGACGTCTCATGATCGAGCCCCTTGCCACGAAGACGCGAGAAGTGCATTAGTTAATTAGAGAAACTCCATTAATAATAACTAAGTCTTACATTTCTACATTTCCTGATAGGAAAACAAAACCCAAATTACTTCAACTAAAACTGTCAACAAAACTATTAATGTACCCTATAACTTTCCTGGGTTACATCGATTTTTTTCTTTTTTTTTTTACTTGTGTACTCTTGTACACGTACATCATTCAGTCTATTGCATTCGTATATCATTAGATATACCTTCGTACGGACAGCTAAGAAATCCGTTTTCGTATACATATTTCTTACTAAGCGAACTCGTCAGACTTTTATACCGTCGCTTCGTCTGCCATCGTTCGATAAAGCTGAAAAATGTTGTGTAACGAACCGGAGACGCGATATACTAGAGCGAAGTAACGATGCTAGCATTATCTAGGGATGGAAAAAGGGCTCTCGCCAAAGCCTGGAAATGTTTCTATAAATGCCTGCAGTAAATGCCAAACTAAGAGAGAAAAGGCTCCTCAACTGTTCCGTGTACGTTCTTGTACTCGCGCACGTTCACTTAGACTAGGTAAAATTGCTGCTCGTTGAAAGCTGCGTCACTTGGTAATTGTTTTACGCCTAAGCCTACTCGGATTAGGTAAACGTTCCGCCTACCGACCGCTTCAGGAATTCTTTTTCAGCAACGATCAGGAGGACCAGCTGTCTGCTAAAATCGTGAGCCCTTTGCAGTCACAGAGTCATAAAACTGAAGTAATCTCTCCCCTTGAATCCAAGTACTTGGAATGATCGTTACCGAATATTGTGATCCGGTGGAAATAGCTGAGGTAAATTCGTAGAGAAATAAAATTAAAGAACGCGACTGGTGTTCGATTTTCATTGATTTCATCGGACTCGTCGATCTTTACTTTGTGCAAAGTGAATATGATGAATAGCCACCTCAAGTAGCAGATTCACAATTATCAATTCCCCGCTGGAGCTGACCCCCCTTTCCCCATCTTGAAGAGTAGCACAATAACAATTATACGTAAGAAGAATACTAATTAAAACGTCACGATTGGATGGAGACACAGTTGACTCAGATCCGGAGTTCGCAAAGTTCGGAAACAGTCTGATTGACGAGACGATCCTCCATCCCCATCCCCACTATGTCTGCCGTAAAATCAGACAGACTCTTTCTCGAAATATCTGGGCTACCCCGAATCCCTTTCCCTTACGACTCGTCGGCGTCTTCTGGTGGGATTATTGGAGTCGTTATTTTTCGGAAGCCGTTGTTCCGTGCCCTCGTAATGGGTATGCTAGCTGGTATGCACGGTTCAGCGTTAAGGAACTGAAACGAAAGGAAAGAGATAGAGACAGAAAGAGAGGGAAAGAGAGAGAGAGAGAGAGAGAGAGAGAGAGAGAGAGAGAGAGAAGAGAAAAGTGGGAGAGGTGTATAGGTATCAGGAAGGTTGGAAAAACGCGAGAATTTGAGAAGAAGAGAAAAGCAAAGGGAAAAGGAAAAGGATGAAAGAAAAAGGAAAAGGAAAAGGAAAAGGATAAGGAAAGGGAAATAGAAAGAGAAGGTAGGGTTCGTTCGCGTAATCTGGTCTCCGAGAGAGGGCCTACGCTCTTGGGGTCTTTCTGGAAAAAGCGTGCCTGCTTCCCAGCGATAAGCCATCCCAAAGAACTGGCTTCTGTCGTTCTCAACTGCCTCCGCAGCTTTCCTGCCTTCGGCCAAGCCGCTGGGATCGTTGCCTAAGTCTTTACGATTCTCAACGAGAAATCGGCTGTGTCGTCAGCCTGTGTTGGCTGCCTATGTGTTGGCTGCCCTACATCCGCTCGACCAATCCCAACTGATCTCTAGAGACTTCAATATGAATTGCGCACTGATAGCGTTGCTTGAGTAGTCGTAATATATCCCCGAGGGACTTGTGCCGACGTATCAATATATATTATATATATTATATTCCACATACATTACATTATATCTACATGTTGAGACTTATGTACCGTTACACTAACTCACGGAAGCCATAACACACTTGTCCGTGAATCCCCGCGCACATCTTAACCGAAGATCCCCTTCTTCTATTCTTTCTAGAGACACATAAGGACCTTGATATTTTTGCTACTTCGTTTCCTGCTGACGTCATTCGTCTAGGTCATTCCCATCCTCCGTGTACCTCGTCCTCGAAGGTCCGGTATAGCTTAACGATCCTGTTCAAGTTTATTGCAATTTATTACTCAACCTTCGGAAGTCACTACCAGAGCTTTCAACCGCTTGGCAGTCTATCTAGAGAATATATTTCCGCCACAATTATTATAGAGAGATGAGAATCTGGAGAAAAAAATAGACGAAGAAACAAGGTGCAACTTCCGTTGGACTTTGATGGGCGTAGACGTGTAGAGAGTAAAGGGTTTTATTCCAGATCATTTGCTTGTCCGTTTTACATCGATATTTACGAGGTCATCTGCATACTTCCAAACATATTGAAACCTCGTGACGGCCGCAGGTTTAAGCCAAACTCTTGAATATTCAAGAAGGTAACGAAGCGAACCTTGGGCTTCCACTAGAACTGTTGTGCGTCATCAAGGTGTATACATATACCACAGGCTATCTTGTGTTTAGGATCGTAGAGCGAGATGGTATTATTGTCGTAGACCTTCAGAGAATTCGATTCTCATCATAAAGAGAGAATTTGAGTTTGTTGCTTTGTAGTAAAGGTCAATTGGTACAGAAACGGTCTGATAAATCGGCTTACTTAGTACATTCGGTCTTGTGCTTCTTTTATACCTGTGCAAAGCCGCGAAGGACTTATAATAACGAACTGAAACTACAGTCGAAGATATAACTTCGTTGTAACGATCGGCGTATAAGCGGCTCAAGTGCATTCAGACCTTACCCAGAGTAGTGAAATTTCTTTAGACTATTATAAAAGCAAACGACATTGAGTCACATTCTCAAAAATATTTTTGGAGCTTAATAAGATATCAGATGATCGTGCTAGAGTTTGGATCATATTATTCCTGTTGATTAAAGAATTAAGGGAAGAGAACAGACCTTGCAGAATCCGAAGCCAAAGAATAATTCTCGTATCTGTCGTTATTTCTATCGCCCGCGAAAAGATTGGATGGTAAGATTGGTTCGTAGAATCTAGCAAACTATCCGTAGAGTCAGTCTCGGGATATTCGAGCGGGGAAAAAAGGGTGACGGAATCGTTGGCATGTCTGATAATGACACGTGTCTGTGTATTTGTAAACTGTCGGCCACTGAAATCGATAACTTGACCCTCAAAATAACACGATAAAAGTTCATGGGTTTCCCTTATTCGAAGATCGTTCGAAAACTCGTGACTACCTACGACCCTCCGCCGTGACTTCGATTCCTAGCGAATGTCTGACGCTATCTGGAACCCATTACAAAGTATCATTTTCAGTGCGAAGAACTTTCAATTGTTTGTTCAGCCGACAAACTCACTCAACGGGTAGGTATAAGGTAAGGGTGGGTATAAACGTTCAAGAAAATCGATTAACGTCGCCCATGAGAACGTTATAACGTTGCGACATTTTCTAAGCATGACGTGAACTGCTACTTCGATCCAACGATAAGTACAAGACGGAAATAGACCGCTACTAACGTTTTTAATCCACAATTAAAAGCTACCTTTTTTTCGAGTATATACTACCATGTCTAACTTATGGCGAATAGATATATGTATATTCGTACTACTGCTGCTACTACACCATCTGATAGCGAAAATTTTTCTTAACAACCTCGAACAAACGAATTGACAGCTATAACGAGACAAACTGTCCTCCTAGGATGTAGTTTCGTTTTTAACCTGTCTCCGCAAGTAACTTGCATGTAATAAACTAACGCTGACACTGGTATAATGCATATCTATGCAGTAGTAGCGATCGAAACGTAGAGTTCTTCGTCCGCTATGGGAATTGTCAAGGGGTTTTAGTCTGTTCAGGCGTAATTCAGATAAAAGGCTTTATATTCGAAGCCTTCATTGGAATGGTATTTGGTCGGTGAAAGCCGATTACCGCACTTCAGTGTTTAGGCGTGTACCTACATACGTTGGTGGCTGGTACGTGTACACGCGTACACATGGGGATGGTAGGTAAACCTTATTAGAGGTACTTGATTGCAAGTTGACGTCTGTCGCACGGAAAAGTTAGACGAGGGTAAATTCCAGCGTGCGTCGACCTCCACTGCCTATTGTATGTATATGTACGTACGTACATACATACATACATACGTACGTGTGTATATACTTACACATACATATATGGTTATTGTGGCAGAAGGTTTTCCTCGCCTGAAATGACTTGGGACGCTTTATGCCGGTCATTAAACGTAAAAATACATACATACACGTATTTTTGTTAGACATAAGCGGATGTATTTATGTAACTTTTTGCAAATACTCGACGTTAAAATATAAGGCGGGGTAAAGTTGTAAATTCATGTCGTGGATTAAATTGAGAATATTTATGTTCCCAGATGATCAACGGCTTTATAAATCGCGGTCAAATGTAATAAGCCTTTCGTGAATGCAAAAAGTTTTCGGCTACACAATTCCTAAATATTGACCATCATCCATCTTGGACCCTCATCAAAAGGGTGACCCACTACCCGGGTGTCCTTCGACTCTTGCGACCCATCAGACTGGGTCTCTCAAAGGTCAATGGCACCTGAATAGACGTCCTTATTATTGGTCAGACTCGTCAACGAAACCCATCAATAAGGTGAATTGGTTCGAAATTAATCGTAGATTTTTCGATCAGGATAGCTAACTCGATTTTTTTCTCCAGTTTTACGCTCCAAACAGACAACACGTGTTGTCTGACGAATAGTCGATGCACAGATACATATCACGATATAATTCACATGCATATTTATGCGGGTATTGATTTTCCGAATATATTCGGGAAAACACTTTTAATTGAACCTTTGTCACGTAGCAATTCCCACCCAATTGTTTAAATCCGAAACGCGAGCTAGTTTCCAAAATTGTTTCATTGATCACTTCCGAGTGGTTGTTAATTCATGTTTTCATGTTTTACCATCCTATGACACAGGATTAAATGAATCTGACGAAATATAATACCTATCGAATACAAAAAAACAAAAAACAAAAAAAGAAAATTACGAAACATTCATGTATATGTATACAGTTTGGGAAAGGGGACTCAAACCAGTAACACCTGGGTCATATACTAATCGAATAAAGCTGCATGCTGGACTTGGCATTATACACATGCTGTCCAACTCAATTCACCCTTTGAGCACGTATACCCTCCTCCAGTCAGAGAACTGTACAACGTATCGGAGCTCTACACCCTGTCGCTCAAACGAAGCATATGTCTAATAGGGTACGTTATAGGTATATGATCGAATATGCATATGTAGACAACAAGAAACAAGAGACAGTCGCATTTGACAACGTCAGAACTCCGTGCTAGGTTTATCGCTTTAACATGATTACATTTACGAATTAATTATTCGTGATGTGGTTAGGGTCAACCTTGGAATCAAATTTTGAGAGTATAAAAATTTCGAAATAAATATACTTTTACAAAATAGGGATTTCTACTTTGCACGCTTCGTATAAAAGGGAGTGAATACTCTTCCGAGGGATGGAAGAATATTCCGTGAAGAACGCCAAGCTAAGAGGGATGGCGAAGGGAAAATGAGGGAAGAGGGAAGGTATCGAGGGCAGCTGATATCGACTGGTAGGACTCATCCTCTGCTCAACTCTACCAAAGAGAAAACGGTGGAGCGCTATCTTATGTAATATTCTCTCTCACACACGGACCACCATCCCCCGTGGTATCCGACCAACTCGTATCAGCATCTAACAACACACTCGCTTCTTCGCTTTGTTTACGCCGGTGATAACTATCATTGATTGTGGCCGAGTAGAACTCGAGGGAGTGCAAGTTGAAAGAACAATTTTGTTACCTTTATTTTTTGCAATTATTTCCTTATACTCTACATACCTATATGTATACATTTATATATATATATAGATGTATACATGGGTATATAAGTTAAGTTAGTTGGGTAGAGGGGACGAAAAAGTTTTCGATAAATGCAGTATTGAACGAAGAAAGAGTACCGTAGAATGGCTATTCGTGTGTGGCTTTAGTGTTCGGCGAGAGCTTAAGCAAGTAAGAATATTGTTCTTCTGGAAGTGAAACTTTTATCGTTTTACCAGGTAAAATGAAATACGAGAAACTGAAAACGATTGAAAGTTTTGTACCACGCGTCCCGTGAGATGTAATTATCGGTTGGTAAAAATAAGAAAGTTAAAACCTCTTTAATTACTCCCAATGGAGTTAGAACCTTCACTTTACCTAGTACCAAGGTAAAACCTTATTGTATCATCAATTCTATACATGTACGCAATACATATTCTTATCAATCATTTATCAAGTACCTATACACAAGTCTAATCTTTCACCATATAATAAATTCGACATCACGGCTTGTTGTTTCCCTATACAGGTTAAAATATACTGAAATGCTCACTGCCACGGACAATCATAGTCCTCGTAAAAGTTTCATGAAAGTTTCTGGCCACGTGGAAAACACTGGGTGAAACAATGGGGTTCAGTTTAACCACGTACATTCATACATATATACGTATTCAGTATATATATATATATATATATATATATATATATATATATATATATATATATATATATATATATATATATATATATATATATATATATATATATATATATATATATATATATATATATATATATATATATATATATATATATATATATATATATATATATATATATACGTATAAAAATATATATACATATATATAGCTACCTACCGAGCGAACTATATTGAGATATTAATCTGCAACTGGTTAAACCCGTCCTTTTTATTATTATTATTATTATTTTTTTTTTGTTTGTTCACTGGGCAAAAGAAGACATGAAAATACAAATTGGACTACAAGCAAGGGAATTTCGTGTCCCCCTTCTCCGAATAAATGGAATCAGATGGGCATTGGACCCAATTTAAAAGCCCTATTCGCTCGAAATGGAATTAAAACCGGACGGAATTGATTCGAATTTCATCCCTGTTTTTCCTCTGCCCTTCGCCTACGCAATAGTATATAGATATTGAGAGAGAATTCGGGAATAGATAGTAGTTGAAAATTTTCCAAGGATTTAACATCGGTACACAACTATGCTCCTAGATAGGTACATACCTACCTACGATGTTACCTCCTTCACGTATGCGCTAGCCACCGAGAACCCCCGACCACCCGTGCCGCGTGCATAATGGATAGCAGCCGCGAAATGCCCCTCATTTCAGTCGCTTTGCCGTTTTCCTTTTGTAACATCGATCTGGTGGCGTCTCAATAATTCAACGCGGGAACGGCGCAAGGCGTACCCTCCTTTCCCCATACCCTTTGCCTAAGGCACTACGAACCCATCGACGTACCACCAACGTCGACGATGACGCCTAGCGTCCACACGCTGACCCCCCCACCATACGGCATCCACAATGCCCCTTGTCCAGGTGTCACTGCCAGATACCACGATAACAATTAAGCCTCTATCTATAATAGAAAAGAAGATAACATTGATAATGTTAATTATTTTGATGATGAAAATGCAATGAAAAAACAAAAATAAATAAATTACGATACAGAACACTCTCTCTTTCTCGTGTAATTTCAAATTATGAGATTCAATGAGATGGTAGGTATATAAAGCGCGAAGTATAAACTCAATAAAAGATTAAAAACACGTTGTATTTACCAAACACCCCCATTCATCCTAGTAATTCCTGAGAGCGTGGCAACTGCCTGGGGAAATGGGCTTGCGTGGTTTTGACACAGAAGCATTCGATTCAACGCCACGTAATGAGTCTAGCCATAAAAATGAACAAAAAGAAATGAAAAAAAATTAAAATTAAAAAAAAACAAAACGGGGAAATAAATTTCAAATCAACTTGCAGGTAAATTTTTATTTAAAACTGACGAGACCAGATACATATCATATACAAATATACGTATATATTTTTGTATAAAAAAAATCCATCGATAAGTACATATCACGTAGATAAAGACTGTCAGTTCTGTCATTTCTCCATGTGTCGAACTTGAAATGCTAATTATTGATATCGTTAAACTCCAGATACATGTAGTGTGATGTGTATCATCGCGGCGTCGCGCATTTCATTTTTGGAAAATTAATCCCCGATCAATCGCGTCATCGTTGAATCTATTCGAAAAGAAAAGAAAATAAAAGACTTTCTAAATTAATTAGGTTAAGCTCTCGTCTCTCTTTTCCCTTCCATCCCTTAGTCGGTTGGATATTGGCTATAAATAATGGAATTATGTAACTACGTCGGAACCAGGGGAGGACAAAGACCCGTTTCACTTCGTCCCCGTCTTAACCCCTCGTTCGCTAGGGGTCCCACCTTCCATTTGCTATCCCTCTCGTACGCCACTAGGTTCTACTTACTGTGTCCGCCTGTCCTGTCCCATATAGCTATACTTTATCGGTACACAACCGTACAGACCGTTATAAGTATACGTATATACGTATAAGTATAGGTACAGCACGATAGGGGTTACTAGATCCTGTATCTGACATAGAGTAGCTGGGGTATGACGACTCGTGTAAAGCTTTCGTTCAACGATCGATCATGGATTAAAAATACATAAAAAAAATATTTTTTTTATCAACTATAATTTCTTTTCAACACGCAAAAATAACGTCTTGGTTTTTTTAAATGTATATCACCTATATCACCTATATCACTCTGTATATATATATATATATATATTTTTTTTTTTTTATAAAATTTCAAGTTTCCCCGAGTACTTCTCTTTTTCTTTTTCGTCGGATCAGGTAGAAAGACATATAATTTATTCAGGAACAGCAGTAGGTATGTATGTACATACATACGTATATTCCGTCGCGTCCTGGGCAATCCAATGCATCGTATTTCGCATCTTGGTAGGAAGAAATATTTATGAGAAACACCGCGAGGAGAAGTATAGGTATGGTAGATTTATTTTGTGTGAGAAAATGATACGGACCTCGAGGAAATTTACCCTGCCTCGATTTCATGAATGTTCTTAAGTTAGATCACACTGTCATCAGTTAAATGCTACTTACAGAGTTTGATAAGAGGCTTACCCAGCCTAGCAAAGCATGTTAGTAAAGTATCGGCATTATACGAAGCTATACATATAAATAAACTTTAACAATTCAATATTTTTTAAACGGATTAACAGTGTTCGTATAACTTTCAATAATTTATCGCCTATCCTCGTATTCGCATAGTATCTTTGAATGGAAAATTTTCTCAACTAACAATAAGTAGACTTAGAAACAGACTCGAGGAAGCACCCTCGAAAAAATGAAACTGTAGCTGATGTTTTTCCCTGTTCTTTTTAAAATGGCGACGATTTGTAACTTCCATACGCAAATGCGTTCGCATAATTTTGTAATTCATTTTTGTAATTTTTTCTATTTTTTTACATTTTCGTGCTACTGGGGTCGTTGGACTCTGCAGTCAGCCTAACTTAACCTTTTGACACACCTGGCGCAGTCTAATCAAGTCCCCTTTCCAGTATACGTTCTGCCCTCCACTACGAGTTTCATGCAACTCGCAGGAACATGTGTCCTTCTCTCGTTATTATTATTACTTGCATACTTACTGAACGTCATGCAACGTCGAGCATATAACGTACTACTAGTAGTTAGTTTACAGCTTCGAACGAACGTAAAAGATGATTTACATCGTTCGCAAGTCTTCAAAGATAGAAATCGTCGTATATTTTTCCACCAGATACCTATTCAACTTTTAGACATTAACGGATTTTACTACTTATAATTGTCGGATAGCTACAGAGAAGGCGTATTAAATACGATAAGAAAATTATTTCTTGTTTTACGAGCTTTCCAAACTTAAACTCTGCTCCATTTCTCCCATTTAACCCAAAGGTTTACAAACTTGCGTTTATTAAGGGTGAAACAATTGCATATCAATTTATAATCACAATATTATCGTATCTGTGTCTGTTCCGTACCACATCTCTATGCATTGAGCTAGGATACCAGACCGATGATTCCATGAAACCATATGCTCGGGAATCGTATCTCATCAGAAGCCCTGCAGCTGGTAACCCTGGCTATCAAAATAACCAGCTGATTGCGTGTGCGTGTGTGATGACCGATGTGTTGTGGGGTTGGAGCCGGGTGAAGAAAATGTTGCGGCGATAAAAAAAAAAACAAGAAGAAGAAGAAGAGGAAAGGAACAAAAAAAAAATTGAGAGAATAAATAAAGGTGCGCCCCGCTGAGTAGAGTGGCGTGTGGTTCATTGGTAGACTGACTAGTTTCGTTTATGATCTGCTCGTTTCTTTCGATTCGCAGCTAAGTATATGAAAGAATCCAACTGGCGCGTCAAAGGAATGAAGAAAAATATTAAAAAATCATCCTGAATCTAGAACGGGCTTCAATTATAACGTTTATCTACTCAAAAGCCTCTTTCCAGAGTAGAAAAAATTTCAGGGTGAAAAACTCCTCCGAATATTGAGAAGAAGAGGAAGAAGAAGCGGCGGCATCAGAAGAAGAAGAAGAAGAAGAAGAGAATCGTCAAGGTGATATGCTCGGTGAGACGCGTCGGGCAAAGTGGCGGATGGCGAGAGAGCCCCAAGTGTAAGAGGGTCGTGAACGTGGCACCGGAGGGTTGCTAATCGTGGACCTAGAGACCGGGGCGACCAGGGCGACCAGGGGTTGCCATGGAGGGTTGCTGCGCACCCACTGTTACATCTACAGCTTCTCTTGCCACTCCATGCTATCCTTGCTGTGGGGTTGAAACAAGTCGATATCCCAGGACCCACCACAGCGTTGATCAACAGCTGATGACAAGCCATAGCAATAGCGAGTACCTATATGCCATCGACAATCCTACCCTAGGTCCAGCGGAGGATGCTGCAATCGAACCGCGGCCGTGCAATAATCAACCCACGTTCGTTGAGCTTCACGACTCACGTTTCCTGCAAGGCCACGTTCGTCCACAGATTTCGCAATTATACAAGCAAAAAATTTCGTTAAAAAATTGCCAAACTGTTGCGAGATACGACGTTTTTGTAGAATAATTCAGGTGTGATTTTACACAAAATTTAGAACCTTTTTTATTTCAGTTTATTTTTTTTTTCTTTTATTTTTTATTTCTTTCCCATTGCCGAACCCCAGGCTTTTCAATTACGCAATCTCGTTACGTAACAACAAGACCTCGTCGTCATGTAATGGCGAGTGTAACAGTATAGCTTGTGTATCAATACGGACATAATCCTTCGGTGGTAGCTGGCTTTAGTTATCCCTCGAGAAGTACGGTATGAATTTCTGTTTTTAATTGATCGTCATATTTGGGGAGAAACAAAAATTTACTTCAAATTGAGAGAAATCAAGACAATAGATTGCCATAATATGCAGGTTTCGAAGAAAACAGAAGAAGAAAAAACAATTTCAAAACCCATCAAAATCCCGTTATCTTTTTCTCCCTCTTTGATCTTCAAAATCTACTATCAAATCTATGGATTAAACTCCAAGCGAATGTAGCGACTATAAACGACACATCGTCCCTTATTCCACGACTATCCCTTCTTTGTCTGTAAAAATGTGTATATATTTAGCTACACAAAACCTTTCAGAAAACAAAAAAATAAATAAAATAAAATAAAATAAAGGAGTATAAAAAAGCTCAGAAACGGACCCTCTCGAGCCAGAAACGAAGGCCCGATAAGCCACGTAAGGCCCTATTTCCTTTTAGTTTTCCCAGTTCCCTCGACCGCGAGCTGCGAGCAGTGAGCGAGCGTCTCGCGCGTTTGATTGGTCGAGTACGCGCTCCGGTCTATCAATACGCGGAGCGCGAGGGTGCGTGGGCTTTCTCGCAGGGTGCGTAGCAAAGAGGGGAAATTCGTAGGGGATAAGAGGAGAGAGAGCGGGGTGGTGAAGGGAGAGCCCGGGGGAGCGCGGAAGGAAGGGTGAGGGGTGCGCGCAGCAGGGGGCAGAAAAGGGTGGGAGGGGGTTGAGAGGGTGAGATAGGGGGGAGAGAGAAAGGAAGGGAGAACGAAGGGAGAGAAAACTAGAGGGTGCGTATAGAGCTGGGGCAGCAGTCGCGGACGAACTGCGTTGGGGGTTTTGTCTATAGCTCTCGGAGCTCTGTTCAATTTCATTCGGTAAACAGTAGCGTTGGGACAGTCTCGCCTCGGTGCGTCGGGTTCTCGTCTACAAACACATCTCAACGCCACGCTACAATCCCCAAAAACGAAAAAAAAAAACAAAAAAAAAAAAACTTCAAACAGACAGTTTGTTGTATACAACTATATTATATTTTAATTTTATATATGTATATGTATATATAATCCGAATTCTTATATATAGGTATATATACATATATATGTATATCACATAGCAGAAAATTTTTCATTATCAACACCACCCCGATTAAAATTTGAAAAAAAAGGGAGAAAAAAAAAGAAAGAAAGAAACCTAATATCGCAATCGTATAACCGGGGGATACTTATTATAGTCGCGTGACAAACAGCGGCAATAATTTATTCGGTCATTATTGCATTCTACTTAAAACAATTAATAATAATAATAATAATAATAATAATAATAATAATAATAGTAATAGTAATAATTAAATCGATTTTAAACACTCAGTCTGGAACTGATGACTTACATATCTGTGTAAATATATTATATATATATATATATATGTATATATCGCTGGTAAATGAATTATCCTCAAGTGTAAATATACGGAGGTTTTAATTAATTATATACATATATATACATCGATTGCAGTTTAATAAAGAGGGGTAGTATTTGATTGTTGTAAGTTAACTAATACTCTAGATACCAAAAGTTATTAATATTTTTTCCACGGCACCAATGGTTCATATTATGGAGGTGGTGCCGTCGCACCGGAACGACTTTCACATGGTGAGTTTGAAAGTTATTATACAAACAAATTTTCACATTCGTAAATTGAAAATTTTTAAAAAATTTTTTCAGTAAGAATTCTTGTTATATGTTTACGGAACCAAAAATTTTACAATCCAACTTTTTTTTCTTTTTACTAATTTCTGCGAAAAATTCAAACCAACTATAATGACCAGTTTCCTCAAAACAAAAAACTGTATTAAAAGAAAAGAAAAGAAAAAAAATTCGCGAATCTATATGCAATAAAGAAAAAAAGGTAAAAGAATGCGAGTCATACAATTGGCAGAGCTCTTTAAACCTGTCACCATTTCTCTAATAACATATGTCATAGCAGAAGTATAGGTATGCAGATATGGGCGATAGTTTATTCTATAAGCTTGTCGAGTATGTAGTGTATTATATATGTATACATGTATGATACGTATAGTCGAACATCGCAACACCATATCATGTATTGAAATATAGTCTGCAGTTCACAGCTACGCGATGCCCGGCATCGTTGCACCTCGATACACTCGGCCTCGTAGGTAAAAACAAAAGAAAAAAAAAAAAACAGCTGTTTCATTGGGTTGCATAATTTTCCTATTAGTCAGCAGTGTAATAGAATACAAATATGTCCGATGTCATAAGTATATTCTATAATGCAACGATTGATAAAACTTTTTAAAGATCGTTCAATAAATTGACAAGAAATTTTAAGTAAACGTCATCACTGAAAAGCTCAATGTTTCCGTAACTGCAGTATAAGGGGAATGAGAATTAATAATAATTTAATTCCGTGGCATCATGATGTATTCATCGGTTATTCGTCATTCGTCACATATATAAACGCAAGATTATCGACCGGTGAGGTATTCATAGACCTGATTCATGTCCCGCGAGAAATATTCGCTCCGTGTTTTCCCTCGGGGTGGTTTTCATCAGTGGTGGAAAAAAAAAAAAAAAATCTTTTTTTTTCATTTCTTCTCTTTATTTTTTCGTTTTTCCAATTTTCGGGGAAATAAGACTATCTCTCGACAGCTTGGATTCTAATTCGGAGGGAGGCATGCTAATATATAACATTACCAAACATATTTCACTTCGGATTTATATTCCATATAAACATTAATCTTTCAGTTTCCACCGTGTTAGGAATTTATTCACTGTACGTACCTATAAACGCTTGAATTTCTATATCTGTGGGATAAAAAAAAAAATAAACAAAAAATAAAAAGAATCAACAATAATATCGTGAAAATATCACCGATTCAATATTAGTATGAAAAACCTCTCGAGCGGGCAATTCATTACCGCAATTACTTATCTATGACGAATATGAGATTAAACTAACGATAACTCTGAAAAGACAGCCCGAACTCCGAATGAACCTGATTAAGAGTAGTCGGGCATGCACTCGTTCCACGATCAGTTAAGCTCGACATTTCTTTTTTCCTTATCCATAAATCTTATCCCCGTTTACAGCCCTCTGCATGAGTACTGCAGCAGACACATTTGAAATGTAATTTAAACGACATTTTCATGCCTTAATGTAAAAAATATGTAAGAACAAAAGAAAAAAAAAAATAGAAATAAAAACTAGATCATCACCTTGGACATTGGACATAAATAAATGTCCAGTAATATTTGTGAACAAATACAAATTTCCAACAGTAAAATCTCCAAGGCCATTCTGAACACATGACGGGTTCTCATATGGTAGTGATGCGTGTTGATATAGAGCAGTGCATCAATTAATGCAGCGACAGACACACGAATGTGCCTTCGCATAACGGTGCTTGGTCACTCGCCCTACCTGAACAGTATATTCGCTACATACGGTACACGTGGCATTTATGAACACATACATACATCCAGCTACCATCAATTTCGAAAGCATCCCTTGTCCTTCGTGCAAATCTCCTGCCTCTCTAGTCATTGCACTGCACGTTCTATTACACTACACTAAAACTTTCACGACGAGTGATTTCCGTGGTCTTTACGAGCGTATGAAATGAACAAGAATTTAATTTGATAACAGAATTGATCTATTCGTTGAAATAGTTTTAAAAAAGAATTTTTTACCCCTAGTGTCTGACTGAAATAATATAAGTTTTGAGAAGAGGTCTGACTTGATGATTATTTTTCTATCATACTCGCGAACTGATACCAGAATAACTCGTCGACAAAGCATTAGGCGTACTAAAAAACGAAATAACACAAGAGGAGGGCTAAATTTAGTGGAAATTCAAAGCTAGAGTATACCCACTCACATACGTATATATAAATATGTATATTTACGTAACGTCTGCCAACAACACGTGCTGTGAGCTTTCAAATTACACCTTCGGTACCCGTTTATTCGTTTACGAAATGATCAGATAACACGTACGCAATAAATAGCAACTCGACTTTGAAAGGGCGGAATGAGAATAGAGGGGGAACGAGATGAGAGAAAAATAGTCAGTGATTGACACCCTTCGAACATCAGTCAAATCTCGAAAAATATTCATATATTTATATGTATATGTATATATATATAAATATATACATGTATAGTAGGTTTGATATTATATTGCTACACTGTACGCGTGATTGGAACGTAACATTCAATTTCACAAGAGAAATGCCTCGAGCGATAAAATGCGGGTGAGGTTTATAATCATGGTCCATGTGAAGCTAGGCAAAGCGAATCGACGAGTTGCATATGTGGTATTGAGTACGAGACGTGTATGTGAATTTATCGATACGACTCTGTATATATACCTACAGTAAAATCAGAATTTCAGTGGCTGTATTTCGTGCGGTTTTTACTACTTTGATCGACGTATGTGTATACATGTCAAATATTCGATTCGGTAGACTATTATAACACAGTATATATATTTGAAAATATATACACAATAAAAAAAAAGCGAATCAAAAAATGAAAAACAAAGAAAAGTCGTTACCTTTCCTTAATAAAAACTGCGACAAGTTATTTTCGTATACGATCTTTCGAGGTTTCTAAAATACTTTCACTTCGATCTTATATATCCACTAAAAATGTGGGTATCGTAAAATTTGATACTTACTTAAAGTTCTGAGACAGTTGAGCTTTCGACACGCAATTAACCGCCGTTAATTATACTCCCTCGAAGGGAGGCCTCGCTTCGCTGACAGTAATTCAACCGGAGTTCGACTTTGAAACATTGGAATTAACATCCCGTTCTTTCTCCCCCAATTATTTGCCCCAGGAACTCGGTCACTTCCAATCGTTATTGTACAAAAAAAAAATGAAAAGAAAAAATTTATTTTCCATAAAACAGGACCAAATTTAAAAAATAATCAACGATTATTCTGCGTGGCCTTTAATTATTCAGTGATATTATATTATATTCAACTCGAAACCCTGAGACGAATCATATTAGCGGTTAATCAAGTAACGAATCCGCCGTCACCGAGGTACGTCGATGCCTACATAAATCATGGCAGCTGTGGACGAGCGAGAGTGTTGGGCCAACCCTTATCTTCAATCAGTACATTGATTGCAGGCAGGCAGGCTGGCAGGCAGGCAGGCACAGGCGAGCAGGTCAAATACCGGGGCCCACTCACCGCTCGACCCAGGCATGATAGCTTATTCAATTTCCGAAGCGACATTCGCCATTCAATTTGGCGGTTATCAACGTGCGCGGACCCTGTATCTGGATTTTGCGTAGCTTTCAGAGGGCAGTAGGCACCCTCGCAACCCCTCTACGGAGCATCGCGTTAAGAACCTAAGAACCAGTCAAGCATATGAAATATATATATATATATATATATATATATGTGTGTGTGTGTGTGTGTATATATACCTATATATACCTATATATGAATTTTTTTCGACCCCTCCTCGTTGAAATTCGGCTGTTGAATATGAATATTCGAGTAAGTATATAATACATTCAAATAATATCTATCGCGATGTTATCGAAGATTGATCGAATTATAATAGGGTAAAAAACTGACGGTTGAAGAGATTGGAATGAATTTCTTTTTTTTTTTTTGGTTTTCAATAAAATTTAAGGGAGACAAAAATTTTATGATCTTACTAAATTGATACTTTATCTATTGACGATAAGTCGGTGCAGGGATTTCGCGATTTCCTGCAGCAACGTGGCCTTGTCTGTGCGATACCCTAGCACCGCGCAGACGTTGGCTATCATTTCGCATCTCCCCTTGGTGGCATGCTTTCCCGCAGTGTACATAGATAATCGAGCTTAATTAATTGCTCGGGATATGCGCTCGGGGCTTGGCAAACACATTTACTTATTACCATCCATCTTGAGTGGTGTCTCTCCGAGGAATCGATTTTCTAAGTGCATATACCACCCGACACAACTTCCAAGCGAGGCATCGTATGATTATAATTATCTCTGGATTGCACGGGGCATATGCCTCTAATCGTACGTGTCGATATATGGTATGTATGTATGTATTTGCAAGTTAATTACGAAGATCGGATCAAAGGAAATTTTCGCCAAACTATACATATATACCTATTCGATACGATAACTTATAGGAATTCGGTTACGAAGCAGTGCGAGTCTTTAACAGGACCATAAATAGTAATTTTTCTGAACTCTTTCGCGTACATTTAAAAAATGAGAGTTGTATGATAAAAAAAATGATCCTTAAGTTTATTATAATCGCGTCTAATTCATTATTCGCAAAATTTTGGTAAATACTGTGGTAAGAATCGATCCTGATCCCCTAAATTTCTCTTAATCGTGTCTATAAAGGAAAAAGTATTTTCTTAGATTACAGGATGATGCGTATAACCCTCGAAACTTTCTCTTCATGCTCTGATGTTTCTCACGTATAAATTTTCCGTGTAGATCAACGCGATTAGCGCGTGAGTAAAGGGCCCTGGAATATATTTCTAAAAAGTCATTGAGTAAACGAGCGACGTCATTGGGTGATGCATTTGACGCTGACCCACCGAACGAGGCAAGAGGGACAAGGGCGATATCTCACTTCCTGTATCTACGGACACCAAGTTGCCCTGACGACGTGACAACAACACGCGCCTAATGGCCAGTAATCGAGTCAAACTTTAATTTCCTGAGCAAGCAACAGCAGTAACCTGTGTTTAAAATGACCTCGACAGTTCAGACTGCGTTGTTTCATCTGAAAAGGATGACGATATCCCTGTTAAGCCCTGTCATAAAACATTTTACGGTATTAGGCTTGGAATTTTTTTTAACAAAAACTTTTCGTCGATTGAGTTGATCAGATAATGCGGGATTCATGTTAGGTATATGAGTATAACTGTTACCCGGAAGAGATCGAGGAGGAAAAGACTTTTGAAAGTTTGTTGTCCCTTGTCAGGGCCGCTAGCGATGTTAGAAAAGTTGGTCTGCCTCCATCGTTAGGCGTCTCTGTCGTATTTCACGAACTGTCTATCGGGGACGGACTGTAAAAACAAACGTTGTATAAAGTGCCTAGGGGATCCGCAAAACTCCGTTGGGTCATAAAGTGGAACGAAAATAACGTCGTTTGGTTGACTATATTTTTTTTCTATTTTTTTTTTTTTTTTTTTATTTGTGTTCCTTCTCTTTTTTTGTCACTTCCGAAAACGACCACTCAACTTCCGTTACTCAACCTGGTGTAATATATCGAGGCGATTCAAGGGACGAATGAGGTTTAATTTGTTTTTCCTCTGTTGCTCTATGGCCTCGTCTCTGATCCTGATAATCAGGTAAAGCTGTAACGCCTAATCTGTTCGGTCATAGGAAATCTTTCACCCCAAGCCTCGTTTTACTACCAATATCTTTTCTTACATTTGAGATGGAGAAGCCTCGAGATAAGAGAGAAACAAGCCAGACAGAGATAAAGAGTAAGAGTCAGAGTAAAAGGAAAAATAACAGAGCTGAGGCTAACATGGACCAAGAAACAGTAGGCCAACCTAAAAGGGTATCGCGGCAAGGCGGTGTCCCCTGCGTCATGAATCATGCATCGATACCCCTTCCCAACCCTCACCTTAACCCTCGAACGAACTAGAACCTCGCGTATATCGCAGCGCTCACCCCGTATTTCAAATAAACAATGTTATTTGTACACGTCCCCGTTCCGCGTTCCGTATACCGTTACGTTACGTTACGTTACGTTACGTTACGTTACGTTCCGTTCCGTTCCGTGTCTCGTTCCGTTTGGTCTCACTCCAGCGAGTCACCGTTGAGCCGCGAGGGACCCAGGGATAGAGAACCGAGGGGACAAAGGGCGAAAGGCGAAAAGCGAAAGGCGAAGGGTTGAGCGAGCGCGGAAAGAGAGTTTCTGGCCTCAAGGCCCCCGACCATCCTGCAGGATGCCTCGAAAGCCTTGTCAGCAGCAGAGATCTACTCCACGCCGGCGGTGGTGGTGCGGACGTGTTTGAGTAAGAGCAAAATGACGAGGGGTGGACACGACCGACGAACGAACGAAGGAACGGGCGAACGGACGGACACTGTAAACTGAACAAATAACGAAAGTTTCGTTTCGTTTCGTTCCTTACCTTTCCGTTCTGTTCTGTTCGCGAAGTATAAGGATATAGACTAGACAAGACTCTCTTCGACGTGTTTTTCACCCTTGCGAATTTCACGCGTTTAAAACTTAAAAAGCGAGAGAGATTCTTATCAATAGAAAGAACTCCGCTGTCTTGCTTTCGACTCCGGCTTCACGAGTCTCTTCGACAAACCTCCTGCGGGAGAAGACTTTCTGTACAAGTTTGATTATCGATTGTGTGTGTGTGCTGACGATACCAAGGATACACAAAAATGGTATCTTGGCGAGCCTTTCGTCATACGTTTCTGACGGGGGTTCTAAAAATACCAATTTTTGTGATACCTTCCGATCTCTGCTTATATACCTTATACCAACGTCTGCATAGAGTTATAACAGGTAGAGAGAATGACGTCCGGAAATAGGTTTCAGACCCTTGTAATGTTTTTGATATCTGGTAGCGATCATGATCGATGGAATATAGGTTACCAAAACTTCTGAGATATCTGTTTATACATATGTATTTATACGTATGTATGTATGTATGTATGTATGTTTGTGCTACCCGGTCGACTCCCAATGAGATTGCATCGTCTCCTTCCATTCTCTAGATATCCCATCTCTTTGTTATTGCAATAGGATGAAACTGACTTTCGAGAAGTTTGCAAATGAACTTTGAAAGGGTTATTATTTTCCTGCTGCCGTTGACGTCTCGTTAAGAGAATTACGTCAGTCCTTGGTCCATTCACTGACTCAAACCCCTTAATTTTCTGTTTCAGATGAACCGTGCTATTCAAGTGAAACCGGCGGACAGTGAAAACCGCGGAGGTGAGAAAAGTAGAATAACTAATCACTCAAATGACAATTGTAATTTAGATTTACCGCTTAAATTACTGCCGCAATTTATTGTTATCGGTCTTTCGATAACGTTGCCTTTTTAAAATAACCAAATTCAATTTTTCGAGAGCTCAAAGGGTTCACTTACATTCTCCTATAAATACATATTATATCTATACCGATACAATAACTTGATACATTAATTATATCACTCTCTCAAATTGAATATGGAACATTTTTAGCTTTTAAAACAAATTATGGTATATCACGTGCCGAGTCCACGTTTACGTTAAACTTTGATCAATAAGGGCAATTGCTTGCAAAACTGCAGAACAAATTCATTATCATAAATTTAATGCTTCTATATAAAACATATTGGCACGATCATTCTTTTATTTTTTGTTTAATTTTTTTATTTTTTTATTTTTTTTTCTTCATTCTTTTATTTAGTCACTGAATACCATCGACGTTGTAACTCATTTTCCATTACAACTCACATATACCTATGTATACCGATATACACAGACTTCGAGCCCGTAGTATTCTTTTCGAACTTCAGTTAAGTAGGTACGTATGTACCTATACCTAATGTTGGGTAGATCGAATATTCGACACCTTTTTAGCGGTCGCGAAATCCTCATTATTAAAATATTTTAGTCATCAGGCAACCTTGACAACCTTGTACAACTAATGGAAGCTCACCTTCGTGTATAGATATTTGTACGTTAAAAGAACAACATGGCGCGGGGGTTTATTTGCACATACCCGAGTATACATAAGAATTCAGAATTGACCATAATATAAAAATTGGTTCCGGCTGATGGAATATTTAACGCAAAGTGCTCGGTAATTGAAGTTGTAATATGTTTTTCATCGACTTATACCTACCGATCGAAGGGAGTCGATATCGATAGCTAAATTTTACGCTTTTTTTCTACCTTATATATTTTTTTTTATTTTTGTTTTTTTTTCTCTCTCTTTCTCTTTTATTTTTTCCGCCACTCTACCAATTTCTTTCACGCGATGTTGTCTAGCCACCACAATATACAATACATTTTCCAAGGCGTACGTCGGGGAAGAGTAGAAAAATACTACCAAGACACGTCGTCATCGTGTAAATGCATGAATTTTATTATACCGAGTCCGCCAATGTGCCGTAATAAACCTATCGATGCTAAAGCGATAAGACACACGCCAGCTGGTAGCGATGCTATCTACTCGTTGCCGGAATGTCTAAAGCTCGCTTTTTGTAACGACATCATTTGTGCCCAGGTCCGGAGGATGGGTTGTGTTCATTCTACGGGTTGTTCCTGGGCGAGGAGGTAGTCGGTATTCGGTTAAGGGTGGTTGAACGGCGATGGAGTTTCAGGGGTTCGATCCACCGCAGAAGGCGGTGTCCAGAAGTTGTTATCGCGATTTCGGGTCTGTCTTGGTATCGTTGTTTTCATACTGACGGCAATTAGTGACGTTTTCTTTCACCACTTCGACAAACAGGGAAGGATTTCACGTTCGAAATATACCTTGTGAAGACGTTCGTTAAAGGTAATTCACGCATGGATGAATATTCGAGATGTAGGTACAGAGTCACCGATCTCTTTAATTGCGTTCACTCAAGCCAATAACAGAACAAACAGCTTCGAAATCTCAATCCATCCGGTTTCATCAACAGCAATTAGCACGCGAAGCGAACATTCTTTTGTGAATAGAACAGCTCTAGGTGCTTTGTTCCGAAATTATTTTCATCGCCTATCATCCGCAGAGTATTCGATGTAGATTTACTTGCGATTTTATTGCTGCAAAAATTACGAAAAAGAAATACACGATGACTCTTCTATATATGAAGGTGAAGAAATTTATCGCGCCAAACCTTTCCGAGCTACATTCTTCCGAAATCGAAGTAATGACTTTTAGAATTCAATCTCCACTTTTGATAGAATCCAAATAGAGACATTGTTCGATGTATAAGACATGAACGTGAAGACAAATTAGTAATTTCGATAAACGATTCGTGCGAAGAGCTAGACTAATTTTCCGTTTTCCTATGGCCCCGACGAATCAGATTTTAATCCTCATCCTGCCGCAAATTTTCATCACCGTCTCTAAAGTAGTCTAGCGAGGTTCTATGACGCGGATGACCCTGGTAGTACCCGCGGTCTAGGCGCCAGAGCACTTTCCGGACCTTAAGCACAGCCTAAGTACGCTTTGCCCGCATGACTTCGCTACCATCCGTATTGTCGCACTTCTCTCCAACCTGGATAGCCAGCCGAGATGGAAGGGGGTTGTAATTCATATGCTAATCTCGAGGAGATGCCATTGTAATCTCCGGCCGCTCGCACCGCCGCACCCCTGCACAGAATTTCTCCCCATCCCTACTGCAGACGAGTAGTCCCCGTCACTGAGGAGTCCGTATTACGTCGACTGCTCGCGCCATGTATATGTTCATCGTATGCAAAAGCACATATATACGTACAGTGAAACTATGGAAAGCTGAGACGTTATTGACCGTATCAACGAAGTTCTGAGTTTTAGTCACGGTTCGGTGAGCTCTGATAATAAAAGATTATATACAAGGTGCATTTCGGAAAGTGAATTTCGTTAGAAGTAATTCCGGTCGGAATAACAACGTTCGTAGACTTTGATTTTCTCAAAGAGTGGGAAAGGGTTAGTTTGAGATTTCTTTTCTGTCTCAGTCGATTTTTGGCGGAAGGTATCGCGTGGAGAGAAAGAGAGACCTCGGCCCGGATTTGTCGATCTGTGGAAAAGTCCCTTCGGAACGACCTCTTGACCCTAGCGTTAAAAAAATTCGCGAACCCTTTCTCGGGTTTACGGCGAAACGTGTTTCATTCTATTCTTCCCTTCCGATGGCTTCATTGTTTCCTGGAATGGGTTGGCTTTTTCCGCAATAAAGGTTGCCCTCTACGGACCATCTTCGACCCTTGTGCCGCTTAATTACGTCATTTATAGATCCCACTCGCCACGGAGACACTTTAAGGCAACTTAACTCCGCGGAGTAATGGCCTATTAGTAATACAAAGGCTAGATCAAATTTTAATTGCGACGCGTTAAGGGGTCTCTTCGTTATCTTTAGTGTCTGTCGACGGCTGTTACTGATGGCCAGCTCTTCTCCTCACCTCACTTCTCCGTTTTACCCACTTGCCACTTTTTAACTGATTTCTTGCCACTATCTGTCTGATAGCTGGAGGGAGAATTGAGAGAGAATTGTTTTAGAATAGCAGCGAGGGTAATATATACAAATATATTTCATTGTGTGCCTCCGGCGTTGAGGATGGAGCGCTAAACTCACGCGAGGGTTTCGGAGAAGGCAAGAGAACCAGCCTACCACAATCCCCGTTCTCCAAGCCGTTATTCCTCAAACTTTCCACCTTTGTCTTTACCGTGCAGGTGACTTCACGCGATTTTGCCAAGACTACAGAATCCAGCCTAGGGGTCGAACGGTGCTAAAATCCACGAAAAGTATCAGCTCACGGTCTTATCTTCGCCTTGCAGCCTCATCTCTATTGGTGCCGGCTATCATAGCCTGGCTATGTCAGTGGGTCGATTGGGTCTGTCGAGAAGAATAAAAAATAACTTCCGCCATTATTGACCGAGCGTGAAACCCTTATAGTGTAGAAACGCGCTAGACACCCACCCCTTGTGTGTTTCATCATTTCCACGTTTACTTTGGCGTATGCTTTTCTCCACTTCCTGTTCATCTTATATTTTTTTTATGATCTCTCGAAATTGAGGGCAGATTTTTAAAGAGGTTCAATCTTTCCTCGGAATTAATTGTGCATTGATAAAAGGGATTCAAGAAATCCGTATCTTATAAGAAGTTTGGACGAACTCTGGCCAACTTGGTTTACTTGGATGAGGAGAGTGGGAGAGTAAGGGATGCTATAGCGGTACCAGTTGAGCAAGTAGATAAGTTTCGATCCCTCCGTGAAGCCACCTTGGCTCCACCTTGGCCTGCTGTTCCTTTCCCCTTGGTCTCCCCATCGCCATCGCCTCTACGTCCTTTCCAACCCCCTTCTCTCCACGTCGTTCGCTACCTCCAGATAAACGTATCCCACGGTATCGCACTATCCGCCCTACCTTCGCCCTCTGCTTACCTACCTACCCGCCAACGTGGGCCAACTTCACTATCGGGATAACGTTTGGATCGAGTTACAAAGATTTTTCGCAGAAAATGCATAAATGGGATATCTTCAGGCACCGGCGTCTCGCGCGTAGGGGTTTCACCCTCAATTACACGTCTCGATAGGCTCGACTGACGTCAAAGAATTACCATCTCAAATCCTAGGCTGCAGTTTGGTTTAGGGATGAAAAATACCGGAGGAGAGAATGAAAAGAGGTATTCTATGAGGAAGTTAGGGGATGAGAGTGGGGGAAAAATCTAAACATTGACGGTGATTTTGATCGTAAAAATGTTTTTTTGTTTTCTTTTTTTTCCCTACATCTTCATTTTTTCTTCTACTTTCTGGTGGGAACCACGAAGAGAAAAGTGCTGACTTAAATATTAAATGCGTTCCTCGCTGTAAATTGCTTGCCGTTAGGCACCTACTCCTCGCCCCCGTCTATCCAACATGCGTTAACTTGCTTAAAAGTTTCTCAAGCCGAGGCGCGCCCGAGACCACGCAGTTCAACGCTGCTTGCCTGCCTGCCTGCCTGCCTGCCTTGCCTTGCCTGCCTGACTACGGCGTGGAGATAATTTCCCGAGGGTTAATTTTTCCTCCCTTGGATAAACAAAGAATTATTTGGCGTGATTAAGTAAGTGGTTGGAAGACGCTTTGTTCGTTGGGTCGCTTTCAAAGCTCTGAATTCAACATAGTTTTTACCCTTTAAAACTTGCACAACGCGCGTACCCACCCCCTGACGCGGTTTATTAGAACTTTGTTTTCAAGTGAAGATTAAGAAGTAAGTAACTAGCTAGATATGTATTTAACGTTTCGCTCTTCATTAATTATATTCTCGGTTGTTGAGAAAAACCTACGACAGATTATTATTTTTTGTTTAGTTCTGATGCACGATCACCTAATTCAAACATTTCAGTATAAAAATAACATTCTCACAATCGGAAGTAATATTCAATAAGATAATGGACAAAAGATATTCGACACAGGATTTAAATATTCGATTTTGTTCTGACAATAATTCATCATCTTCAACATGGGGCAAAATGTCATGTTTTTCATTTGCCTAACTCCCATATGAATTCTGGCCATTAAATTTCGACAAATATTTGTGAAACCAAGGAAAAAGAAACCCAAAAAATCATTATGAAATACGTGGTTAAAACTTGGAATATTTTTTCGTTTTTTTTTCTGAATACTTCAAATACGTGTTCACGAAGATATATGTATATGTACTTTGGGTTTAAATTTAGAACATTTTGTGCGAAGTTTTCCTCCGCGAAGTAAGCCGCCCGGGAAATCCTGGTCTTCAGTTTGTCGTGGAGGCAGCCCCTTAATTTCGTTGGAATAGGATTCGAGCCAACAGTCGTTAAAATTTTCCTGCGCAGGGGGTTAATTTTTCTCAACTAAAGCCTAAAGGGTGTGTTAACACTTTGCCCCGACGACAAAAGTCCAATTCCTGGTGCGAACGGTGTCTCGGCGGGACAATAGACGAGGGCGTGCGCTCGATGAAAAGGGTCCTCCGTGTTCCCGCGGCTAAAAGGAAAGATCTTCTCAGGGGCGGCGTCACCAACGACGACAACGACGACAACGACGACGACGACGACGACGACGACGACGAGGAGGACGACGACGACGACGACGACGACGCGGTGCAAGTGGGCCGAGAATCTAATTTCCCGAGACAAATCCTTAAATGTGCCCCAGAGCCTAGAGTGAACCCCTACCTTTTGCCCCCAGTCCTCTAACTCCTACCTACCCTCTACCCTCTACCCGTGAACCCCCTCGTATACCCGACAGCGCATGGAACGAGACGACGCCCCTTGTCGCGTATACATAGCGTCTTCGCCTCGACGCTACCACTTCTCTTTAAATGCCTTATTACACGCGCGTTGAACCAGGCCGCCGGGAGTGCTGAGAGTAAAAAGCGTCCTTGCCAATGGATGTAGGTTTTAAAACGTCAACTCTTGAAAGAGAGTTCCTTGATCTATTTTTCTTTGAAATTGAAACGACAAAAATTTTTAGGATATTTTTAAACGGTTAATGTTCTGTGAAACGTTCTGGTTATTTCTCAGTCGCGAGGCCATCATGGGATAGGCGATCACAGTCATGATTGCTTCAATCCTTATACCGCTACTATCAAGTAACTCTGTCCCAAAAGAGAAAACAATCCACTTTGTGAAAGCACGTACGTTTCACCCATCGCACAAACGGGATGTCAAGAATTTCTCAGTCGACTTTAACTCCGCATGTGCTACCGGCAACACTGATTCTAACAAATTGCCCAATCTTCGTTAACGTATAAAATAAATTTTCTTACATAAAATTACTACGTATATAGAGATGATAAGCAATAAACGGGATTTCCTTGTCAAAAATCGTTTACCTGAGTTACAACAGTCATCAAATTATTATAAACGTGTGATATACATATATTTGTAGTAACGATGCGTTTCTTACTGTATACCTATCTATAACACTGATTTTCTCCTAATTTAGGATCTAATGTATTATGCGTAAATACTGTATCTTTAAAATTTGAATAAGTACATACCTACCTATACCAATATCAATGAAGAAATATCTTGCACTGTATCATTGCTCACGTTAAATAATTGATTAAATTAAAGAAAGAAAAAAAAAGTAAAACAGAGGAAAAAATAATTAATTTATTGAAATTTATGTCAGTTGCGAAAGATGCGATTATTTGTGACCGTCCTAATTCTAATTAATATAAATATAGTAAATTTATACCTTATATAAATATATTATATATATATATATATAATCTGGCGACTGATATTTTGAGTGATTTTTTTGATTTTATTTTTATTTTATTTTATTTTTTTTTTAGTCAAATTTTTATCTCACCGACAGACACCACACCGTGTTGATGATGATGACCTGGTTTATGGGCACATTGCCATCTTTGTTTCTGTTCTGTATTACAGAGTGCATGATGGACGACGGGAGCGCCAGTGCAATCTTCTGGAAGTAGGAGGCACCAGTGGCGGCTGCTGAAGGTAACTTCGACTTCCAGGAGATAGCTAGCTTCCTTCCAGACTTCTATTCTACTTCTCCACAAAATGAAAAAGAACTTTCTTCCTTCATCACGCCATCACCGGTGACTCGGCCAGCACAGTTTGCTGCAGAGTTCATTCGCTAATCGCTAATTTCCGATCTCAACCCCGCAACCCCTATTCCCATCACCCTTCATTCTCTTCATATATATATAAATATATATGTATATATATAAATATGTATATGTTGTTCATGTCGCGACTTTAAAAAATTTACTCTTCGGCAATTATTTGGCTCAATTACTTGCTCGCTGATGAATCATATAGCGATTACTTATCACAGAGATATAAAAATCAATGAGTAATAAGCTGTGGAAATAAAAATAGTAAAATAGAATGTCTTTTCATTTGTCATTGGTCATCTTTTTTTTTCTCTTTCTCTCTTTCTTTTTCTCTCTCTCTCTCTCTCTATTTTTCAACTGGCAATAAAATACTATAGTCCAATGCTTATAAATTTGTTCTTTACTAATAGATACAATACCTATAGTCAAGGTCAGACCGGTAAATAAATTGAGGTGATAATTTCTAAACGCAGCAATAGTTAATCAAGTTTATCGAAAGAACTCATTCATATTGAACGTCAATCTTCGATCGAATCGTTACAGCTCGCGTGTATCATCCCTGTCACCCTTTTCCCACTCATTTCTCTCATTATCCCAACCACCCTACATCATCCACCTCCACCCACTCATCACCCACTCCTATCTTTCTATCTACTGTCACGTCCGTGTGCCAATCATATTAGAGGTGTTGTGCGTGCCACGTGCGTGACTGACTCGTGTAGCCGTAAAACTGTCGTTCGTGTTTTGCCCTGTTTATTACATTATTGTTATTTCGTTATTATATCTTGTAACGCCGTGATGTAAGTAGACGCTCTTATATACATATACATATACATATACATATATATATATATATATATATATATATATATATATATATATATATATATATATATATATATATATATATATATATATATATATATATATAATATTTTATAATTTTATATGTTTTCCATTTCTTTTCTTTTTTTTATTGCTTTAAAAATAAATTAGCGCGCGCATTTAGGCCCGATATCAGCTAGCCTTTATTTATTTTTTCTCTTTCTCTCTATCTCTCTCACTTTTTGTCTCTGTGTGCGTTTTTCTCTTTTTATCTTTCTCACTTTTATACTCTTACCCTTTAATCCATCATCATTATTATTGTTATTTTTTTTTCCTCATTCTATTATAGGGAGCGTCTACTGAACGTCACGACTCACGCCACGAATTTTCCACCCCACAGTTAAATATTTTGCTATTACTTCTCAACCCCAGCCCCCCCCCCCCCCCCCCTTGCTGCCCATCGCCCCCTTAATATTTGTTACTTCACGTTTAATTGCTACATTGATAATGGTTGCCACCTAATCATTTATTTCCATAGCCCCATTGCAGCTGTGACCATACCATATATAGTCGCTCGATCGTTCAATGTGTTGTACCGTTGTCGATGTGTTTTTATATCATATCTGTACATATTTTCTGATTATGGTGTGAGTTAAATTTCTTATTGTACCTAGACGTGATTTTGTGAAATCCCATTCGTAATAACGTATATATAACCCAGTGCAGATATTTCTAAAGCTTCTTTAGAAGCGTTTACCAAATTTTAATCGATCTCGGTAATTACCCGTTGATCAATAATTTAAATATAAAAAGAAAAATCAAATACAATATATATATATATATATATATATATATATATATATATATATATATATATATATATATATATATATATGTGTGTGTGTGTTCAATTATATCTATTTACATTATGTACGTTTAAATGATTTTTTTTCACATACATTACGTGTATTTAGATATATTATATACATATTAATATATACATATATGTATATCCATACCACATATATATATATATATATATATATATATATATATATATATATATATATATATATATATATATATATATATATATATATATATATATATATATATATATATATATATAAAATTCTGTACGTATAATTTAACAATCAGGCCCAAATGCTTAGCGAGATGGCAGATAAACTTATTGTTAGTGCTTGATTTTTTTTGTTTTTTTGTCTTTTTATTCGTCTTGTCCTGACCTCGGCTACTTTGGCCGAGGACATTATGCACTCTATCATCTAGCGTAGCATGAAACAGTGACGATTGTTCTTCTTGCGAAATTGTGGTGAAAAGAGAAAAAAAAAAAAAAAAAAAATCTCAATCTATAATATCAGTTAACTTTATCTACCATGCTGTGCACAAGTTAGAAATAGCTGCAGTGCGCTAATGTAAGCATTTTTGTGATGCTGTTATAAATGGCGTGTAAACCCTCAACAAATCTGGCCCAGCTCTGCACACCGTGGTGGGATTCTTGTTCAATATATCTGGTAAACACGAGGGCTAAAATAAAAATCAGAAAAAATAATTTTATATTTAACAAAAAAAGAAAAGAAATACTTTAGATTTAGCCAACGATAAGTCAGCATCCTGGAAGAAAAAATGAAATAAAAATCAAAAACTTTGAAACCTGTAATAGAACAAAAGAGATAAATTTTTGTATGTATTTTTGAAAAAAGACACGAACAAAGGATGTAGCAAAAGAATTTCATTTGAAATTACTTTATTTTCAAAACGTGCTTACGGTCTTGGCAGGAGGTACGTGCCACGTACATGATGTAATGCTTTTGTCCAGCCAGGATCGACCCTTCGTTTCAACTGGTTATTTATTTATTTATTCATTTATTTATTTATTTTTTGGTTTTTTTGATTTTTTTTTTCAGCTTGTGTTTTAGGTTGTCGATTCACGTCAAGCGTTGTTATTGCTGTTTTTGCTTTGCATTTCTTTGATGATTATCGTTGTTTACGTTATTCAAATTCACGCATCCCCTTATAGTTGTCATCCTTGAACATTACTTAACATTTTTTATTTAATTTAATTTTTTCCTTTTATATTTTTGCATTTTGATCATAAAAATCAGTAGAAAAAACAAAAAAAAAAAATACAAACCACAAATCGCACCCTCGTGTTTCAAGATAATTTTGAACCAATCGAATCCCGCGAAACACACGACGTTATATATGAATACATTATATATCTATATATACCTATATTATCTTAGGATGGTGGATGCTGGTGTACAATGTAACTTTGTTGTTGTCGGTGTTAGCCGCAAGGTTTTATTAATGGACGATTTGCGCCCGCGAGGTATGTTTATTACTAAAATTTTATTTTTCTTTTTCTTTCTTCTTCCGACATGGCTGGCGTGCAGACAGAAAGCTGTTCGTGGGAATGCTCAGCAAGCAACAGACCGAAGACGATGTCAGACAGTTGTTCGCTGCATTTGGTACAATAGAAGAGTGTACAATCCTCCGAGGACCAGACGGAACCAGCAAAGGTGAGTACCTGCTATTCCCCCACATATATCTACCACTTTTTTTATTTTTCGATATAATTCGAGTTGTCGCAAGACTAAAAGTACCTTCATCCTATACAAACGAACGCTGATCCTGTCCGAATATCCCAACGTCCATATAACTCTAACCGTAATGGTAATCGTAACCGTAACCGTTATCGTATAGAACGATTGCGAATTTTTTTCGTCTGAGCGAAGTATGATTCATCGACATCAAAGAGAAAGTATAAAAAAATAATCTTGGTAGCCAACTCGCCGAGGGCTTAATCTAAGCTCAGATATGATACGATGTGATGTATATATGTACCCCGTATATAGGTATATATTATCTGTAGGTATATGTATACCATATAACCTCGAGCAAAGAGGAGGGTGCGGATATGTAGGGCAATGGCGCTAGAGAGTGGTGTGGGTCAGATTCAGCGGGCCTGAGTCACAAGTAATTTCGGAGCACGGACCGTAATCCCTCCGAGGCCTCCTTCGAGCCCCAATTCCACCCCCCGTGTTCACCCATATAGTCCCATGGAAGTCCCCCCATGCATGGAAACCCCCTAAACCCTAGGGCGAGTTCTACTAGTTATTTGTGTATCCATTAGGGCCCCTAGGTCGCTCGCACCTTCAAGGATTAATAATGATACCCCGACTGGATTTTCAATACAGCCAGTTGGGACCTGGGTGGAGTAGCTACCGGCAATAATTGTGCCACCGAACACCATGCAGTTCACATAATATAATGAATCCTTGACGCGTGGCGATATGATAAAAAATAAATAAATAAAAAATAACAAATATACAAAAATTGGCAAAACACCAAAGTCGAGCAGAAAAAAAAGAACGTGTATAGATATATACAGTATATAGGTATATACCAGCAATGTAAACAGTTGATATACAAATCTTGCGCGTTCGTCAAAGGGAAAAAAATTACCTTTGAAGAAAGGTGGGCGAACCAATCTACATACCAAGAAGAACTTTGCAGTGTAGATTTTTTTTTTTTTTTTTTTTTACACACCTACCTAGTAGGTACGTAAGATTCGTCGGTTTGAAGAGATCGAGTAAAATAAAGCAGCTGATGGAGTGAAGGCGGAAAGGTATTTTACTGTAGGTTTAGGACAGAGGTGAAAATGGGGGGGGGGGGGGGGGGGAGGAAGGGGAAGTGGAAAGTGGGCGATAATTTTCACTGGCCAAAGCAGTAATTTGAATATTTTTATTCAGAAATGAGGTCTGCGAGTAACAGAAGGGTGGAAATTGGGTGGACTACTGAAAGTAACGAAGGGTGGGGTATAGGGAGAGGGTAGGAGGCGCGAATGTAATTAAATTCCACTTTCAAGCGAAACTCACTTTCAACAGTTAATAAGATTTTGATTCGGAACCGTAGACGGTAACGTGGCGGGCGATCCATTCGGGCAGAGAGACGCATCTTGTCGTTCCAGTCGAGAACGTCGCCGCCTCAGGCCTCAAAGAGTGTTTCGCTTGCCTTTCGGCTTTTTAATTAAAATCACGCGAACAAAGTGAACTGGCAGAGGATAGCTACTCCCTACCCCCCCTCCCCCCCCCCCCCCCCCTACTTTATCCCGAGAATGCCTGCCTGACTTCCCATCCAGAAAATTCACCCGGCTTTAGCCATAGATATACGTACATACATACATACATACATACCTTATCATATACAGTTGGAGTAAAAATATGCATTTACAGCTCAGTTTTACCTTATACTTGAACCTTTTCTCACAAAGGAACTTACCAAGCTTACCATAAAAAAAGTGGCAGTAGATAACAGTGAATGATACTTTGCAAAAAATAAACCCCGCGCGGGTCCTTTTCACTTCTTATACTTTCTCTACTTCTTTATTCTTGTCAAGTAATCCAAAGCCGAGAGGCTATTCATTCAACGTCAGAGATCAAGATTTAAAGTAACTAATGAATTCAAATGATTCCGAGTGTTCAGATATATCTGATCGTCTGATTTCATGCCATTTATATATAATATTATTTCATTTCTAATTATGAGTAATTATATAAAATGAGTGAAAAAAAAAAAAGTGGGATTCGTTTTTTAAACATATTTTATCTAACGATGAACCCAACTTTTCCAAAATCTTTTACCATTTGTATACCCTTATTTCGATACTCCAGAACCCTGATCGCTTATTCCACGCAACTCCGCGCGTACATTCTCGTCGCTAGGCTTGCGATGCTGAAACTTTTGGAACGGGCTTCATCACGGCTTGCTTTCGTGGGTGAGATAGGCGGCTGTGGCAAGTTTCATAACCAGCTAATCCTACCCGTAATAGAGAGATCACTCCCAGGATCAGCTATATTGCTAAGGTATATCTAGCTACGCGGAGCTGCTTCCAGACTACTATGAACCTTACGGGGTGAACGATATACGAACGAGCACTTCACCTCGAACATTTCGCTGATATTTTTTGCTCGATGACTGGTAGGTACCGGTCTTTTCGAATCGCGTTCCACTCGACACGCGTTGAGAATTTCTTTTGTTTTATCACGAAACCCTTGACGGAACCTTTCGAATGCTAAGGAAATTTTTTTGGTAACGTTCATATCTTGTCGATGGGAATACCAAACGATCGTTTGAATCTGTTTTAACAAGATCGATGCGTCGATTTTGTTTTTTTATTTTATATCTCTTAAATTCAATGGGAGATTCTTCGAAATAAAAAAACAAGAAATTTTTTCTACTATAAATTGATGCAATTTAGAGGAAACGTTAACTCGTAGAATGGTGAAAATAATTGGAAGAAAACTTAGAAATAATAACGGGCTCTTATAGAAACGTCAATATATAAAATGTAGAGGAAAGAAAAAAAAAGTATAACATTGAAGTATCTACACCATATGTATAAAAATCGTTGATAAAATCACGTGTCGTCGTTTTCGTTCGAGGACAATTATTATTTTCGTATCTGTCTCTGGTTTTGCGAAGGCGTTCGCGTATGCCGGGAATAAACTCTTCCGAGTCGTAAATGGATCCTAAGTATCTTAAAAGGTTTCGTAAAAGTGGACGTGACTTATTTCCTACGAACCGAATTGGACCGTGAGAAATATAGAAAACAATAAATCACGTATCTCGGAGGTACGCGATGGGGTGGTGAAACACCTACCGCGAACTCCATCGTCGGATTATGTTCCAATTATTTTCATTCTCTTATTGTTATAGTATACTTAAAAAAGACTTGGAACGCCTCGACGGAGAGTCGTCCTTCTCGTCGTCGTCGTTGTCCTTGTCCTTTTCCTTCTCCGATATATACTTCGGCAAACTCATCTCATTTTCGGCTCGTTTCTCACTGCAGCGTTACGCTTCTATTGCGCTACGTTTGCGACGTTCAACAATTCTTCAAGTTAAGAAGATTATAAAATGTTCATGAATAATGGAACGAAACGTTATTCGAAATAAGTCTGAGTGTTTCGCCACATTTGCGATGTGCGGGTGCCCGTGCTCCTGCCCATTCCCATTCCCATTCTCGTGCGCTTCAAAGAACCTCGTGGGATGGGAGCGAAAAAGAGATAGAAAGGATATACCCCAGATATGGCAAGGGCGGCGTATAAATGCTTGGAAAAGCTTGCGGGAACAATACTGCACATTAAGTTGTAATAACAGTGCACTTCAGAATTCTCCCTTCCTCTTATATATATAGCGACCGACTTTTAAAGCAATTCTACTCTAAACCATGCGCCTGTCAGACGCGTATAAGTATAGGCACTCCATTTATTCCACCCACGTATATACATAGGTATATACAAGCCGAGAGCTATTAGACAAAGTTGTTACTTAAAATGTGGTTAAATCTATGTGTGATGTGCATAGTTTAGAAATTATTTTCACATTTGTTTAAAGAATTCGTTAATAGCGTTTCCGGAAAGAAGAATTTTTTCGAAAAGTTTCTTTCGTGTTTGAGAAGAAGAAGAAGAAAAAAAATAAAGAAATAAATGAAAACAGATGTGATCGAGAGTCTGTGCGGATATAATGCACTCGCGGGTGTCACGAAGCCACACCTTGAGGTAATAAAGAATGATAGATATTTATGGATCAGTATCGATATCTCGCGTGCAGTAAACCCTTGAAGAGAAATATGACAAATCGATATAATTTCTCAAAGCGTTGTGCGGTTCGCATGGGAAGATTTTGCTTTTACGGTCAACGATTATCAGCAACTTGTGAACCTAAAACTTCCACTCTCTCGGTTAGGGTTTAGTTCGTGCACGCCTCGCTCGCATAAATTCGTAATGGCCATTTCTACTTGGCCGTTGGTGAAATATATCGCGTGCACGTTTCTAGCCTCAATAATATACGCTACTTTTCAAACTCCACGTATATATATATATATATATATATCGCGATAGGTACGTCTAGTTCTGTTCAAGCCCAGATATCGGTAAGCTTTTTAGTCTCTTTTTCCGCGTGTTATAGGTTCGACAAAAAGAAGAGAGAAAGAGAGAGAAAAAAAGATATATATTTATATATAGGTATATACATAGGTATATAAAACAAGCGTAAAAGCTCGAAGGCAAAATATGTTTTGCTCTCGACCATCCGCCCAACGCAACGGGGTGGTTCGGCCTTGTCAAGCCTTTGTGTGCGTTGGCGCACCCCGAGGTCCCTGAGAGGTATACACAGACAGATAACGTACCGTGCCATAACTACCAACCCCCGAGCTACCTCTATGTATACTTACTTGGTATGTACTGGTCCGCAGTACGGTCCGCTTAACAGAGGGTGCTTCTGGTAGAAGCTCTCAATATGTCGGACCTAATCCTCTCCCCGAGGACCTAGCGCCCAACGGCAGGCGCCACCCCGTTCTATATCTCTCTTTGTCATTGTCTCTGTCGCTCTCGTATTACTTTGCAATATATACAAACATTTCGAGCCCAGCTGCGTGAGGGATTTAGGAGCTAAGCGATTAATAAATACGTCATACGACGCGAGAGCTCGCAAGGATGACAGGGACGCTCTCTCCGTCGGGGAAACATGATTTATACCTTGATATATTTTGGCGTTTGGATTTTCGATAGCTACCAGTGGTGTGTTCGCCCTGATTTAGTATTGTGGTATCCAAAATATGGAGGCAATAGATTCCACCAGCCCTCCCATCGAGAAAACCCGCCTTTACTCACACTCCCGTGCAAGAGCTGCTTATACCACGATTTATTTCACCTTTCCGATTATTAGTCGCTGTTTCCTTCTTCACTTACGAAAATACATACACCGATAGTTATAGGTACGAGTTTGGTAGGTTATTATCCCCTTTCGGTAATCCATATATAAGTGAACGATAACGCTTCGGATTGAATCACGAATTCGGCTTGTTATATAACTTGACTTTGTAATATACGGGGTCAAATAATCGTTTATAGTTGGGCAGACTTTAGGTTATGAGACAACGGTGGATATCCTTTCTTCTCAACGTCGTATGTTGCACTTAATATTAGGCTTCCCGGAAGTTTACGTCATCCCTGCAAGAGCCTCCCATCCGGCCATTGTAACCGTTGAGATTTACGATTTCAATATATTAATACGATTACCGTCTGCTCGTTCGATGGCTCAGCTTTCAAGCTTTCACCGTATACGGCTTGAACGGGCTAGTATGTTTTAACCGTAACCAAAATCCGTCGATAGCCATCCAACTCCCGCAAATATAGTTTATATCCCAAACTCACGTAGGTATATATCTATTGATACATGTACACAGATTTTGGCCCCTTCTGCTCCTGTCGCATCAACCATAAATACGCCGTATTGCTCATAAACCTTTGCATTCGTGCATTACCCATTCCGCGTGCACACTCCGTCGCGACTCGCGTTATCAAATAACCGCTGGCTACCGGCTTAACGGGTTACTCGGTACCCCTCTCTATACTACTCCGTCGAGCTTGGTGAATCCAACGAAATGACCAGAAATACACACACACACACACATATACCCTATCCGCAAATACACTCGCCGAACTACCGTCAGTCGTAAATGCACTGGCTTGGGTTGCACCTTGCACTGCGACCATGTAATTACATGCATATATAATATATATATATATATATATATATATATATATATATATATATATATATATATATATATATATATATATATATATATATATATATATATATATATATATATATATATATATATATATATATATATATATATAGGTATATATACATATCAGGGGGTTTCAAACTTAATGGAACTCTCCCGGTATAATCGTGAGCGTGGATACCGATTTCAATATATTCTTTTTAGCCACCAATATTCATAATTATAAGTGTATAAACAGGAATCGAGATAAAATGGTTTTATACAATTTACCACAATTGTAACGGTTGAAAGCCACGTTATATCATATGTACATTTGTCGTACTCAATAAAATCGGATAAATTCAAAGTGCTTTATTTATTTATTTTTTATTTTAACGATTTTTACACGAATATATAACGATGAAGCTTGTGAAAAGTGTCAAAGAATAATCGACAGACAGTTGTTTCAATTTATACAAAAGTTTTCCTAGTTCGGTTCTCGACATGGTTAAAAATCTGAAAATTTATATTCAAGCACTTTTTAGGAAATATTATACCTAACAGTGGCGAAAATTGTGTTCAAACTCGTGACCTTGATATACACCAAAGGCACATAATACCTGTGCATAATGATTTAATTTACGCTTCACAGCTTTCGGATACTCATCTAACATACTCCCATGAATATACCTATAGATATATAATGTGGATAGAAACTATATGGATGGACGAGTATAATAGATCGAAATACCTCCACTGTTTGACAATCTATCGATGAAAACGTGGGCCAAACCAATGACAGCACAATTTAATTACATATGGGGTGATTTCGACGGGTATATCCTATTAACTGATCAGTCATTTGCCAGTACGGGTGATTATCAAAATAATCGACGACATCCCGTCACGAGTCCCATTTAATCGAAGATATACACGAGGCATCGTTGTCACTTTACACGTGAATAACCACGGGCGTATTGAGTTTGATTAATTGTGATGAAATTCGGTTCGTTTTCCTGATCGTTTATCGAAAAGGTAAAATTACGCTGTCATATACACGTTTAGAGTTTAGTCTTTGTTTTATGATGATTAGAATAGAGGTATAGGTATACATATATACCTTAACGTCGATCACAACGGTCAGCTCGTATCTACGAGCTTGACTTATTCACTAATTGATAACGGATGGTGAAATTATCCCTGGAAAATCCATTGTTCCTACGGGATAAACTTAATTACACCTCGTGAACGCGACCGAGTGGATGGACACTAGGTAGCTGCACTTGACCCGGTACGATTCAACTACACTTTTCATGATCAACGACACTCGACGGTGGTCGTAACGACGTCACGAAACTGTAGTGGCCCGTTTATACGAAACGGCCACCTAATTCGCTACGTTATAACCAAGGTAATGTCCAGTGTGACGTAGCTGACGAGCAAACTGGGCAGTTTGCCGCAAAACTGTTGCGGAAAATACGTCGCTTGGTATTTTGGTGGGTGTGTATATGTCTGCATATATACGTTTATATACGTCAGTATCACGAGGGGGAAAAAGGTAATGGAGGCATTCGCGAGTCTTTGGACGTTTCGTTTACGGGACGTTTTTGTACGGCATTGGACACGCCATAACGGCCGTTGAAAAACCCCTGTCACCCTACTATAAAAGTTGTACGCGCTCGCGTGTTTAACTGAATCTGTTATGTACAGGGTGCGCGTGACAATAGCTGTGACTACGGTGCCTACAGCAGAAAAATCTTTTGGATATAAAATATATTTTATTTAGTTTCTATTTTGTTAGATATTTTTGTCTCACCCTCGAGTTCGGTATTCACCGTAGATTTCAAGGAGACTTCCAACCTCAAAAATATTCCAATGTTCTGCAACTCATGTGTGAAATTTTTAACTTAATTAACTAAATGCAAGTTGTTGGGATATCGTCACACATTTTTGGCTAAATTTAATTTTCCTTTTTGTAAAATGGGGCTCAGGTCTCATCTGCAGGTGCTACACGGTCATGGTTGTGGAAAATGTACGGCAACGTTCTTTCATTTATTTTTTTTTATTTTTTTCTGTAAAAGAAAAAGAAAAATTAAATTTTGGGTTTTTTATCGCAAAGGGATAAAATACATTGGTGGATTTCTATACGGTACTGTGTTACCGACATAAAACTGCCAATTATTGACCATCGAACGGTTTTAATTGGCGTGAAGGTGGGGAATTACGAGATGCAAATCGCAGGACATGGCTGATTGGATTATCGTGTACGAAAGGGGTTTGGTTGTCAAAGTCATTGCGGATGTGCGTTTGTTGTATGCGCGCGTTTGTACGCAAGAACAGTTACCGGACACAAAGCGTGAACACGAATTTACTGTATATTACGTAGGTATTGTATATATATATATATACATATACATATATATATAGATATATAGATATATATACCTATGTGCGTGCGGTTGAGGTCCGCACCGGCGTTTCCCTCTTCAAGCAGACTCGAGGGTTACGTGAACAACGATGAAAGGGATGGGGCCTTTTCGTTGAAACAAATGTCCGAATTTTATCCACATTTCTCTTCCAGGCATCGTCCGGGCAGGACAATATTAACTAGTCACTTTTGTTTTTATATTTTTATCATTTCGTTGATTTATTATTATTATTCTTTTTTTTTTCTTCTCTCAGCTCTCTCTCTCTCTCTCTCTCTCTCTCTTTCTTCTACTATCCTCTCCCTGTTTTCACGCCGACTTTTCTTGACGTACCGAAACACGAAATGCCCACCAATTCACTACAACGACTACTTGTTTCTCTTTATATCGTGTTGGAACGCCAATAACAACCCCCAACAACGACAACGACAACGACTATAATAATACGTGTAATAACGTCGACAATAGAAGTCAGAAGACTAAGTTATCGCGCGTGACACACGGCAGAAGATTCGGTAATGGTTCAGGGACGACAGGGACTACGCGGTGTGTCTTAATCCGAAAAGAAACGAAGTAAAACTTGTGTGGATTCACCAACGTTGAAAGAAAACTCGTCCTCGCACCCTCACCAGCGCACCAGAGCACCCGTGTTGGCAGGAACGTTGTCTCCGGAGGCTACATAGGCACAGCCCTGTGCAGCCCTCATCTCCATAGAAAATTCCACCTCAAAAGAAAACCGGTCGCATTAGCATGCACCCCAGTTTTCCAAGTACGTTTAAAAAAAAAAAATAATAATAATAAAAAGAGAAAGAGAGAGAGAGAAAAAAAAATTGGAAAAAAAATAAAAGAAGAAAAAAAAAGCAGCCCGCGCTTCCCGCCCCATGATTCTCCGCTTTCCCACATACTTTACCACCTTTTTCGAGAACCTCATAGTACGTTATTCTACATATGTATTGTATACGTATTATGAGAATATATAGATATATACCTACGTATATGAAACGCTATTTCGTTATATCGTAGGAAAAATCCTTTAAATTCCCAAGTGTCAAAATAATTATAAAATGGCTTCCCTTGAAACGTGCTTTGCAGATATGATGATGCCGAGATGAAAATAATAATAATAGATAAAGAAATGAAAAAAATAAAAAAAGGAAAGGAAAAAAATTCTGTGGGGACAAGAAATAAAAAAATAAAAAAATAAAAAGTAAAAGAATTTAGTCGTTATTTCAGAGATAATTAAAACTAAACGAGCGGAGGTGCGCGGAATGAAATGGCTATTCCACGACGATACCGAATTACGATTCTCTTCGTGGTTGAATCACGTACTAGTACCGTCATTAAGCAATTCCGTCGGTCATTTATATCAGCTTGCGCAATAAGCATTCTTATACTCGTGATTAATTTGTACATGAACAAAGAATAACTAAAAATAAAATTAACGCGAATAACAATAATTTTATCCGCGATCGCATCAAGAACGACTTTATTCGATCTAAGTCTTGCAGGGTACAACAAAATCAAAACCTCTGTCGGCGCTACTAACCTGCACATAGTGACCAACTTTAAACGAGCAGTAAATTGAATTCACTGTTCTCTTAATTAAGAAAGAAATTACCAAATATTTCTTTAGACTTTAAATATGGTGTTAAAAAAACTTAATGTAGAATTTTACAGCTAAGTTAAAGATCTATGCCTGTCTTAACTTTTATTATAACATATATTGTCGAATTTCTCGATTATTTATAGTTACTGGCAATTTTCTTACGGGGGGTATACATTTAGCTGTAAAAATAGACAAAAAAAAAAAGAAATAAAAAAATTATAAATTTACACCGTCGCGTCGAAACGGGTAGACGGGACCGCGAGGCCAGCAGCTACCGTGATTGCGCGGTAATTCTATTAGGCACGTTCCAGCGCGTAAAATGCGGCTGGCGAGCAAGCGAACGTTGGGAAGCGAGGCCGGAAATTGTGTTTTTAATTCCCGTTGCTAAATCAGGCAGCCCTAAACAAGCATTAACGTTAGAAAGCGGAAAGGTGACGACAAGTAACGAGAAACATTTATCAAACTAGTTTATAAACTGAAAACCATCCCCACGGGTCAACCGCGCCGTGTCCGACGCAATTAGAAGAGAGACGATGAAAAAAATAAATAAAAAATAAAAAATAGTAATGACGAACAATAATCGCAAATGGCATATGATATAGTGAAACAGAATCGCCGGTATGTCGGATTGTTTTCAATTGTTTTTTTTTTTTTTTTTTTTTCATTTTTAATTTAGGTAAAATTCGTGGGTATAATTAGTCTTTATAGCAGTTTAGTTGATAGACATGACGCTCGTGAGTATGCGTATATAAATTGTATGGGAGCATTGTGAGTTTGAAGTTGATGGTTACGTGGATGTGACAGAAAGATAGAGAAACTCTAGCGTTTGTTGTAGAATAACGGAAATTTTGGAATAAAGCTGTTGTTACATGTAACAAAATTTAGTACTAACCATGTACCGGAACATAAAACAGGTCTACGTTACTACCTCGGCGGCAGCTATCTCGTTAAAATTCGCTGCCGGAAAAAAGAGCATTTAGGAAATGCCCCAATTCGTTCCCGCGTCACGTAGCCGCGTTTAGTACAGGCCTCGCTTAATATAAAATAACTATGGTCGTATCGTTAGAATGACGCATTTTATCGTTGCCATTTTAATAAACAATAAAGAGAGGGTCTATCTCTGGCCACCCCCCTGATTCTCTCCCTCTTTCTCTCTCTCTCTGAACCACCCTCCACCCGAGCCATAGTAGCCATTCCCATCGCCATCGCCACTCAACCTCACTGCCATTAGAACTACACGACCTAGTTCGCGAAGGCATCAAATATTTAACTAAACGACAACTCCGCCCACACTTTCGTCTCACTTTTGGCCATCATTCCATAGTTTCGATACTTACTATCGAACCTTTGAATAATTACTGTCGTTCAAGATCAGAGTTCAACCTAAACGCCACTATTTCGCTTCAAATGTAGTTAACTTTATTCCTGGTTAATTTGTACAGTAGGAAAGCTCCTGTTCTTTATTTCTTTATTTCTTTTTCTTTTTTCTTCTTTTCGTTTTGTAACCGGGTAGGTAGGTACAGAGTTTTAGCTAGTTTTAGCTAAACAAACCGTGAACTGCATGGGATGCCAACAGCGGAACGTAACGGTTGGAACTCCAGTTTGAGAATTACAAATCCTTCGAGTAACGCGCGGAGTGGACTTTTCCGACAAGATAATCAAGGAGTAGAATAATTTTACTGCGAAAATTCGGTTTATTCGGTAATATTCCCGTCGCTAAAAGTGCAGATCTTCGAATATATAACCACGCTTGATTCTAATGCTCCGAAACCAATTACCGTTTCATATAATTGCGCTTATTTATCGACGTCATTTCGTTCAGCTATATTCTTACACGATCGTCGATCTCAAATCCGGATTCAAATATATAACCCGAATATTTCGTGACGTGCGTGCTTAAAACCTACCCCATCATATTCACCCTCAGTTGCTTTCCAAAGCATCTCACTTCGGATCTTTCCCATATCTCCCTTATAGCAGCCTGTAATAGTGTGACAGGCGGCATCGTTTGGAGCCCATTCACCGCATTGATTTTCCTTTTCGCCCATTCCTCCCTTACGGTCTGGTATATGTGTCATTGGCCCCGAAAACTGGAGACTTTCTTTCTGTTTTTTTTATTTCTTTTTTTCTCTCTTTCGTTTTTGATTTTTTTTTTTTTTTTCTGCGGGGCAACGAACTGATTAAATTCCTGTCGATAGAAAATCAAGCTCTCGAAGTATAAACCCGAGTAGAGGCTGAACTGCCTCAGATTCCTTTGGTTTCTTCTCTCTCCCCCCTCCTTTGTTTTTGGGAGTTCTCGTTCGTTCGGATTCTGCAGGGTAAGAGGGTAAGAGCGACCGCCCGATTTTTAGTGAAAAATTCGAACGTCAGAGCCATTCGCTTAAAAAGGCTTCCCCGTTAAGCGGATTAACGTATATTTCGGCTAAACTTTTTCTACCCGTTGGTTGATTAAATAAAGAATAACGTTTTAAATGAAATTACCACAATTTTTTTCCGTGAATATCGACCCATACCTTCGGTACCTATCTACCTACCTCTTCGTGCCGGAAATATCAACTGAATTACGCCAAGCTCAGCTTAATTCCTTCGCCCGAGTCTTGTTAATAGTTTCCCATGAAAAAGAAAAGAATAAAAAAATGAAAATAAAAATCAAATCGGATAAACGGCTCAAAAGTTGCGTCTGATCAAAAACCAACTTCGCTCACTTCTCTTAATGCTAGTGTGATGTTACTAATTTTATTTGTTTCTTCTTTTCCTAATCCATCGAAAACGGATATATATATATATATATATATATATATATATATATATATATATATACAGGGTGATTCACTTCCACCGGGCCATATTAGATAGGTAGGTTCTTGAGGTAATTCTAAGACCAAAAGTCCTTTACCAAAACTTCGAGAGATCCTTAGTTTCGGATCTACGGAGGATCTAGGTTGACCAATCACAGAGCTCACACGTAACTGAGACAGGGCCGTTAAATATCTAGAATTAATATCTTGATGAATGAGATGTGAGTTCTAATTAGTCGTGATCAATTTGGGTATCTTTTGTGACTTGAAAATTTGCGATGTCCGGTAGATAAATTGAACGAATTTAGCTTCACTACCGCGTAAACTTTTCGGCTAATCCAGTTAGTTTGATCCAGTAAAATTTGTCGTATACATACACATGCTACTTATATATATATATATATATATATATATATATATATATATATATATATATATATATATATATATATATATATATATATATATATATATATATATATATATATATATATATATATATATATATATATAAGTAGCATGTGTATGTATACGACAAATTTTACTGGATCAAACTAACTGGATTAGCCGAAAAGTTTACGCGGTAGTGAAGCTAAATTCGTTCAATTTATCTACCGGTAACTGGAGGTCACGCGACTATTGAGGAACAAAATGATTATGATAAAGCATCCACCATCGAGAAAAAAAAAAAAAAAACTAACATGAGAAAGTAGGCAGCCGGTTAGCATACACATAATACTATCCGAGTTATTTCGAAACACGAACATGTCGCATTAGCAACTCCCTATTGTAGGTACGTAACGTTTATGTAGATATGGTGCACACACACCTATATCAATCTAAAAGCCAGCGGCTACCCAAACCGCGGGACATATTGACTGGCCAAACTTCGGACAATGACTGAATGTTATATTGTAGAGATAAAGATTGCATTTTATTTTTCCTCGGTTTATATATATATATATATATATATATATATATATATATATATATATATATATATATATATATATATATATATATATATATATATATATATATATATATATATATATATATGTATATAACACGTGGCTAAAACACCCCTAAAGCTTGCTGACTATGTATTTTTTTCCTTTGTCCAGAAGTTAGGGAGGGTGTCCAATACCGTCACCTAACAGCGCCTAGTCCTTTGCCGATTATTAACGAATCAATAAGACTGACCTTCATTGTGTACGTTTCAACCGAAAATGTGTTTTCGACGTTTTAGTGATGAGGATGTCACGCGCAGCTGACTTTTTTCTATTTCCTTTTGGAATTACCGCTTATTCGCGCGCTCGCCGCAACACGCGATACACCCGTCGAGTTGAAAAGGGGAAAAGTTCCGGAGACTAAGGACTGCAAATTGAAAAGCAAAATTCGTGAACAAAAAACAAAAAAAGAATACATGACAGCTAAAGCACATAACGTGAAAAATAAAAAAATAAAAAAACACCATTTTATCGCAAATAAAATAAGTTACGATGAAATTTATAAAAACAAATAATTTCATTCTAAAAAGTAAGTTGTGTAAAATTTTCGTAATTCAATGTAAATTTTAATTGCACTATACGTGTCTATTATATCGTAAATTTTAAATGTCAGAAAATGAAGAAAAAAAAACGATTTAAAAAATCGCAATTTTGATATCGCGAAAATTTTATTGACTCAAATATTTACCACGAACACGATCATCTATCCCAAAAATATACACGTAAATGAAAAAAAAAATTGTGGCCCTCAAGTGGTTAAAAAGATTTTTTTTTTCATTATTGCACATGTCCCAAAATCCACACTTTATTTTTATGAACACTTCGGTCATAAATAAATATCTCTATCGTAACCAATTTACATAATTTTAATTTTATTCCATTAAGCATATTTTACATCGCCATCAGCGAGGCTAACTGCTTTTATCGGAAATATTCGAAAATTTTTGATATGAATCTATGTGCAAAAAAATTTATGAAATTTACCGGCTAAATTTAGACCCGATATGCTTTGACCTCGGAATTGTGAGCATAGATTATTTTGATTTCTGTCTCAAACAATGGATCTATTATAACACTGTCTATTATAATTTATAAATTTTGTTTTCGTAATCTGTAAGCTCCGTAAATTATCTACTTTTTAAATCCGAAAATCATTGACGAAGTTTGCTGCTACAGTAATAAAAGATACACAGCTACGTATTTCTTGATTTATCGTCAATTGTTTTATCGGCTGTATTTTTTTTTTAGTTTTTTTGTTTTTTTGATATATACTTGGCGCTAGACGCTGTCGCGTCTCTTGATAATAACCATATAGCTATTTTCCGTGCGAAAATGGCATCCTGCCAACTGTGTTAACTCGACGCCACGCGTGGTGCAAGCTCAGCGAAGCCTGTGGACACGATTCACGGACGAACAACCCTCCTCCGGTTCAGTGTTCGCCAGCTCTGCACGCAGTAAACACACAATGCAGGCAAACACTTTGCATTCGTAAACACGCGTAAACATCCTGGTCGCTTCACACCTTGGCTTCGTGGGCGGATAGCGATATATATGTATACACACCTGGTGCTTACCCTTTACCACATACGCTACACCGTTACCTATATAATATATACATCATGAACGGGTTCGTAAAAGAGAGCATTGTGAACAGGGAAGAAAGGAGATGGACGTAAAAGGGAAAAGGGAAAAGGGGAAAGAGGGCTGCCCTTTAGCCAACCCGTTTCAAATTCGACCGTGGCTTCAACTTGGCGCGACTACTTCGCATAATTTCATTAAATCCACCCGCGTCCCGTGTCTCGTGTTTCGTGCCAGTTATATTTCGTTACGTTCGTCGTGAGTTGAATTTCATATTATATATTAATTACAATAGAAATATGATTCCTATCAAAAGTAGGATAGACCATATTTTGTTTTCTTCTAAAAAGTTATTAATCTTTGGATATACTTATAGGTATGGAGATGCAGGTGGTGAACTGGTTCACCTCTCAAACTCGAGTACTATACACTCGAGTTGAGAAAGGGGTTGGGGGTTTAAAATAATGGAAAGAAGATCGAAAGAGTATGGCGGAAAATATGGCGCTACCTTTTCCTTTTTTAAAACAAACAACAGACACGAGCTTCCTCGCTCTGGTTCGGCTTTGCGGTTGCGTTAGGTTGGTTCAGACGATTTACGTGAACACCGAAATGTTTATGTAAAAAGTTGCGAGCGACTTTTAAAAACTTGCATTTTACCCGGCGAAACTGGCGAACAGTTACGTTGGATTCTGCGGACTCGACAACCTTTTGCTATACCTTTGGGGTTCTCATTTACTACACCTACTATCCCTCGTGTCTGTCCAAGTTAGGAACCCGTGGTTCGTGCCTTTGGCACTCGCAAAGCTTGAACTGAAACCACCACCGCAAATTTTAATTGGATTTTAAACCAACTCCACACACGCTCTCACGTACTTTTGTGCCGCCGTGGATTCAGAGCTGTTATCCGATGGAAAGTTCTTTCGTCTTTCATTTATTTTATTTATTTATTTATTTTATTTTTCTTTGTAGATCTGTTTTTTGTTTTTACTTTTTTCTTTTTAGTTTTTCGTTTTTTCCGTTTATTTCTCTTTCCTTTTTGTTTTTTATTTATTTATTTATTTTTTTTTTTTGTTGTTAAGGCTGGAAGGGGGATGAAATTCTGAGTACGTCAGGGATTTGAATTTACCCAACTCGTTGGAAATCAAGGTATAGCAGAGATAAAAGTCTGGTTAAGGGTTACAGACTTCACCCTATATCTACTTAACAGTAAACTTTCAATAGGGTGAACAAGCCAGTGAATGAACTCGGCTGGTAAATGAACATTTCAATACCTTATATATACTTATGGTAGGCTGTGATCATGATCTAGTGGAATTTTTTTCATCCGCTTAATCGTTAATTCACTCGCGTTTTCATCCTAGCATTGAGAAATTTTTTGCTCATCTTTTTCTTTATTCTCTTCTCTCTTCTCTTTCTTTATTTTTTATTGTTTTTTTTTTCTCTTTTTGTAATATCATTGGTATCCCGCTTGACACGGAGTAATTAAGTCCTGTGCGTAATTCGAAGCGTTCAAACCGCTGAAACGTGTCGTCTAAAAAACTCTCGAGAAGAAGCTAGCTGGTGCCAGAGAATCTCTCGACTAATTAAATAACTAGCAAGTCACCTCGCGACTTGCCACCACTCTGGTGACTCCATAGTCGCCACGATGTCGAGGCGTCCGTTGTCTTGCTATCCTCCCTACACTCTACTCTCTCTCACCCCTCTTTGCCTCGTCTTTTCACCCTCGGGCGGTGGTGGGTCCTGCAGCAGCTTCCTTTCTTACTGCCAGCTCGCTTTTCTAGGTTTCCTGTTCCCTGTCCCCTTTATTTAATTAAAGTTTAAAGAAGAAACTACGAGAGAACTGGATACCAAAGTATGTAACTTGTCACCACTCCTTCTTGTTTCTCACACCCTTTAACGTACGAAAAGACGGATTTTCAACCATCCGCTTTTCGCTTTGTGAGATATACTTCTTTTTATCAAGTGATTTAAAGGTATTCTCAACACTTTACCGCGCTTTTAACTTCAGTACAGCTATTACTATTTTGTCATCAAACAATCGATAAGAACTTCTGTGTACGTTTACGTAACTTGGGTCTTGTATAACTTGCCCTGAATCCTCTAAGAAACTGATTCATTGCCAAGAATATTCTCTGAGAACGAATTCCGGGGTTGAATATACCGGGTGAAGGCGTGTCTGTAAAGAGTCCGCCCTGGTTGAAATATAATGAGAATTTTATGTACATATACCTGTATAGGTATATATAAAGAGAGAAGTGTATATATATATATATATTCTATATATATATATAGATGTAGGTATATATAAAATATATATGTACCCGCGGTGAAACCTAAACTCATAATTTTCTACCGTGAAAATAAAGCTCGGTGCGACCGCCTCAAAGAAACTCAATCAAGTTCTCTCCCTCGGCATGGATCGTGCAGCAACAAACTTAAATTCCTTGTCCCTCGCACCCCCTTCGCTTTGGGATCCTCTCGTTTCGTTCCATCCTCGATAACTTTCTTCTTCAAAGTATTGCAGAGGACAGAAACAAATTTCAAAACTGTGAAATTGGGGTGTAATGACGCCGTGGGGAATTTAAATATTAATTACACCAACCGCGGAGACGCTCATTTATTCCACTTAGACAATATTATTGCCGGATCAGTCGAAATACTTGTTATGCAGTCGATAAACTGTCCGTGTAGCTCCGTCAACTTCATCTTTGTCCAATATATACCTAGAGAGTTAATTTTGCGATATCCAAACAATTGGTAACTAAGAAAGAGTTCAATATGACGTAAATGAAAATGAATAAGAACCAGAGCATGGGTAAAAAATGAAGGAAACAAAAAACACTAAATAAAGTGCAAAGAAGAGATAGAACGAGATTGCAAAAGGATGAAGGAAAAACAGCTCATAATAAATTGTCGACTGTTTAAATATTTGCGATGGCATTTATTGAAGAATGACAAGCTCGGCTAGATACTGGCGTAGGAATTACGTATAAGTATAATAATCGCCGAACCTGCACGAAGGTTTTCACCTACCACCCGCGTCAACCTCAAACTACTTTTCTCCACCCTACTTCAATTCATCGTTCAATTTAATGGCAGAAAAGTGGAAGCAATTGCCTCTTGGTTATTCGTTGTTGAATAGTGCCACCGCACCTTTGGCCTTATAAACGTCATGCGCGAGTATCAGTTGCAGTATAATATAGTATACAGGTGTAGGTATCGTGGATTGAGCAATCCTTCAAGCCTCTAGAACTTGACTTTTTTTTTTTGCTACCTTATATTTGAGTTATAAATTGAAGTTAATGATATAATCTGTTGAAGAGCAGCCTGTGGAGGATACTTGACAACGTCTAGATGATTAGCGAAAGAAATTCGCTTGAGGAAGATCGGAAAGTCGAGTGTCATTAGCAACGTTCTCTCGAGGTTGTATTGATCAGTTGCGTAACAAAGAACGGACTAAATCTTTCCTCTCTTCACTAGTCTGAAGACATTCGTATATGATTGTGTATCGTGTTTCGTGCTTGTGAACTTGGCGTATGTTCTGGGAGGATATTTAGCTCTCAGAAACGCCACCATTTTGTAGAAAGTACGTGCCTGTGTCTGCTTGCTTGCATCTTCAAGAATATTATATACGTCGCCTGATACGACGTTACCACGCAATCCGTGGATTCCCCCTGGGAGATTTCTTCCTTTTAGGAAACGCCGCAGGACCCGACTTACAAGAGCTTAACTATATATACGAGAGGAAGATTGCAAGAAGTATATTCGAATTATTATAGTAGAACGAATTTTTACTCTGAAAACTCACCGTACAAATCGATGGCTTAACCTACAGAGTTTTTGTTTAAAAACTGGATCACATATTACCAATTCAAAAAGATGATGTGTCCTTCCTAAATAACTAAAAATCAGCTTCATAGACCAGTTTAACTTCCTAATCCGAAAGAATTTGCGAGCAACACTACCAGGATCTAGTAAATACGACGTCAATTACGAAGAGAACAGCCAAACACGAAGGGGGCTTTGGCAAATAACTCTTTCCCTGGATCAGCACACGGCTACCTACGGCTTAAGTTTCTCTCGCTATTCGTATTCCGTTGCAATCCGTGATTAGCGAAGAATATACCAGTCACACAAAATGTCCCTTACAACCCAGCACACATACAGACTCTTGAGGATTCGTGCTGTTCCATAAATGCGTTGCTTTGATCTTTCGGATGAATTTTTTATCCGAAAATGGTACGTATACATAGTGACGAGACATTACAGGCCGGAAATTTGAGTATTCGCTTTTTTTTTCTCGATTATCATATTCCTGATCTTAAATTTCTCATGAATAGTATATGATACTAATGAGACCTACTATAACGCACGGATCGAAAGTTTCTAGGAATTTGAGATCGCGGTTAAATTTGGGCGGTTCTAATTAGCGAATGATAAATTGTCGCCAGTGTGCTATGGTAGTTATATAAGCATCTGAGACCCACTCTGACTTTGGTAGAACCAGGCGAGACACCCCTCACAGTCATCCTGGAAAGGGTGGTCCTCCACTTCCTCGTGCGCTCACGTCCTCGCACAACACGTCCGGCACCACCCTCCTCGCTCAGACCTCGAGCCCTTGCGCCCGTGACTGCGCTATAATGACGTTACGTGGCGCGATATAGCGATCCGTCTCTCGTAGCTGGTCTCTTGTCTTGTGTCTCTCTACTGGCCGTATAACTGTCACTATAAAGAGATAGATTTTGTATTACTAGAAATAAAACTAGAGCCGCGCCTTTTCTGATAAATTTTGTTTATTTTGTATATATTTTTTTTTCTTATTCTCTTTCGACCCTCGTGTAGGCATATGAAGTATTTAAATTGGGGGGTCCTAGTTCGAGATAACCGCACGACCATTGAACTCATGTCTATTGTGAAGATTCCTACTTTTGAATTCTGACCGTATCCTCAATTTTGCCTTCATTTTACCACCATTTTGCTACCGTTTTGCCAACCCCTGTCGCGTAGCCTTTATTTCTGAGCTTTCTGACTCTTTGGCTCTCTCCTGCTCGCTCTCTGGATATAAAAAGGCTGAGCGCGAGTGTTTCGTAACTTTGTCAGCGTTTTAAGCTCTCTCTCACTCTTTCTCTCTCACTCTCTCTCTTCGCTGGGCTTGGGACCAGAGTTACTCTCTCCCCCGGCCCTTTAGTCTCCCGTTTGTCGTCCCCGCACCACTTTATAAAACGTGCCTCGTACCAATTAGGGGAGTTCGTACGGTGCTCGCTCGGATTTAGTGGCCTAATTAATGAAATTGATCCGCCCGGGATGTTACCGTTAGTAGCAGCCTACGGGACTGCCTCTCTCCCTCTCTCTCTCTTTCTCTCTCTGCCTTTCTTTCTCCAAATCTCTCTCTCTCACTCTCTCTCTCTCCTTTCCGTCCGCGAATCGGTGGCAGTTGCCTCCGTTACACGTGAGCATGTCTCCTCCCTCGTCGTGTTCCCTTCATCCCCCTCAGCACACCGTCATACCGCGCGTGGCCCTTAAGCCGTTTCCCTAATTTGCGGCACAGTTTAGGGATTATATAAGCTCATTACAGCAAATACCTTGTAATTAAAATTACACGTATAACATAAATCGTGATATCAAAACCTATTACCCTTTGGTACAGCAGCTCCTACGTACGCGGTAGATATGTATGTATGTACGTATATGTGTATATATGCACCTATATAGTCCAAGTTATTCAAGCATCAACGTATATCTCAGTCTTCTCGAGCTTATACGCATAGAGGCACCCTCTTAAAGCCGTTTCTCTTTTGGAGGGAGTATCGTCAAAAGCATAAGGTTACCTAAACGTTATACCAAAGGTATATTACATACACATACATATTACATACTTTGAGCTTTCTACTAAGGTGCCGTTACGGTACGAGCTTTTCATAAGTACACCTTTTCTTCCTTCCTTTTCGCGTTTATATGTACACAAGTTCGGTTATAAACTTATATAAAGACAATTGAAAAGCCAAAGCTATAAATAATTGAATGGACTGCTTCCTCGTACCCGTGAGAATTACGGCGTTAGTACAGAGTTTGCTTTTGCTCTGCACGCTAACTGGAGCACCAAATACCATTAACAAAATACAAACCCCACCCAACCTAGGTATAACGTTTATATATCCTATACCTATGAACCATGCCTTTACCTATGTGTACATTGTCCCCTCTATTCCACCGAGTGTACAAATGTTTACAATAACGCCTATACACTAACCAACAAAGTCGCGTGCTCCCTTTATATTTCTCCACATAATGATGTCATGCTACCAAAGATCGAATTACTCGCGAATGCCTAACCCATTCCATAGCATACCGAACCCTGGGCCTTAAGCTTGGTCTAAGTAAGCGACCAACTCCCCTCGAAATAGAGAGATCGATCGGTTGAGTAAGCAGTTTTAATGCAAGAAGTAAACGTAAAAGTCTGTAAGAAGCTTGAGTGAGGCAGCAGGCACCCTATAAACTTGCTCGTGTTTGTCGAGCAATCAAATATACGAGTGGAAAGTCTCACGGGGTTATTGATTGGTGGTGGAGAGATACCGAGCGACATTCGACCGACCTGGTCGAAAGCGGCCATTTCACAAAGAGTTTTAGCGAATGGTTTGCATCGTTGTTTGTTGTTCACTGTTGTTCATACCAAATACACAATTTTCAACTTTGGATAGACGACTCTATTTTTTTTTCACTTGAATTTATTTTATTTCAAAGAGTTTAACACGTACGGTACATTACAAAACCGAGCCATATACCTATCCGGAAAAAAAATAATCAACTTCTTCTTGTACATATACAACCCTTCGCGTAGGTATATGTATTGCTATGTGCATTCTATCCTGTTATCCTTTTCTTTTGTCAAATTTGTCCCGTCGATTTAGTCGACTAGCACTAAGCGTTCCTTGTAGTCCTTTGTAGTGTATCTTTTTTTCTTTTTTTTTTTTCCTCTTCTTTTTTTGTCATCTTTTTTTTTTCTCTTTTTCTCGCACCTCTTTTGTCCTGAGGATAAAAACGTTTTGCGCCTGTACTATGCACAAAGAAACATCGTGGTCTCGTCCTACTCTCCCTGATTTTCTCGTTTTAGTACCTACGTCGCTAGGACAAAGATGTTTTCGCTGAGTGACGTGGCGTCGGTTTAGCTACTGAAGTAACGGAGGGAGTTGGTAGGTAGGTACAAGTTGGTTTTAGAGAACAGGAGACGTGATTAATGTGGCAACATCGGGTTGACACCCGCGACGTTATTATCGGTACAATAGAGACGACTGGGTTTCAAAAGTGGGCGGTTGGATGGTTCGAATCTCCCGTTAGACAATGGTGTTAATGAGGAGAACCTCGTGGCTGATGAACTAACGACCACTTTGCTCTGACGCGATTACAGTACATGAAAGAGACGCAAACATCCTGGAGAAAAGAATAAGTTTTTTTGTTTTGTTTTTGAATAAAATAAAAAATAAAGGAAAAAAAAAATAGGAATCTATGGGACGAGGTCGTCGATGTCAATTCGATTCACTCACCACCCTTCTTCGTCGTACCTAGCTCAGGTGATATAAAAACAGGGTGGGTGCTATTCACATGCAAATTTGCCAATACCTCACTTATTCAACCGCACTCTCTGTCTCCCGCGTTATTCCCGTTGTAACCCCCGGTCCTATCCTCAGTCATGTTTTTCATCTTGACAGTATGAATTTATAAAAATGACTTGAAAATAATCCCTCCTCTGCAGTTTTTAACGTCAGCTATCGATCGAAGGACTCGAGTCGAGTGACAGAGTGACTCTACCCACGAGCGCTTCCACGATTGAGGGCAGGGCACGCCACGCCAGGGTAGAGCGTTATCATGTCATACTTGAGCAGACGTGGCACCAGGGAACCCTCTCTCTTTTCGCCCTAATTCCCTTTAAACCCAACCCAACCAGTCTACGTCCTGAAACATATCGTAATCAAACTTCATTTATTTTTCACGACCAGTTATATCTGATGCCCGGTACCTACTGGTAGGTCCTCACATATATGACTACGTATAGATATACGTTACACACGTTCCTAATAACTAACTATAAAGCGTATATCTGTCAAAAAAGTGACAGGCGTATGAATCCTTTGTAAAAGTCCAAAATATAATTTCTATAACAATTGTCACAGTGTTTAACGAAATACTGTTTGTTTCAGGCTGTGCATTTGTTAAATATTCGTCGCACCAAGAAGCACAAGCGGCGATCAACACTCTACACGGTAGCCAAACTATGCCGGTGAGTAAAATTCTGATGACAAGTATTTTTCTATCTTTCCTTCTTTCTTATCTTCCTCACCCTATCATTCAGTAGAAATATTTTTACGTAAGGAATCCTGCCGATCCGAATAGATATTTTCTATCCTGAAATCTAGGGCGGTGTCATAAAATAAATATCTTTGATTAGCCACACATGAGTATCCATTAAACGTTATTAGCCCCTTCGAGAGATTATCTTCGAAACGTCAGACGGCCATCTTCCATAGATTGCGTTCACAGATTCCATATCCAAAAGCAATTCAATTCAATGAATTACTTGTGCTTTCTTCAAAGATTACTAACCCTGACAAATAAGGGTGAATTCTCCAAGCTGTTTTCTCAGCACACAAAATGAATAGAAGGCGAGCATGGGTCGAGTGATTCTATTAAGCGAGGTCGCCCGATGAAGCGGTTATGGTTACCAGTATCTACTCGCGAACCACGGAGGCAACGGGGCAACCGAACAAGGGTCAGGTTTGGCATGGTTCCGCGCTCAACTCTGCGCCTCGCCAGCAAACACCCCAGTAATGACTGGCCAAACACAAATCTGCATAACACTTGGAAGGTATGGGGGATGGAGGAAGACTTCGCCAGTATCCGCGGACCAAACTCCTGGCCAATGCTCAGAACTTTCGCAGCATGGATTAGGCCGGGTTATACCGAGAATTTGTAGTTATAATTGAATTGTCAACGTTTCACGGAGACCCTCTGCCTCAACCGAACATTGAAGTCAAGTTTTCAACGCGATTATCGTTCGATATTCAGATTTATACTTTTTACGAAGATTTACAGATGGTACGATTTAAATTTCATCGAAAAATTTTACCCCAAATCTGATCAGCTCGCCAAAATTTAACCTTCGAATTCTTTTAATCAATAAAAATTATGTACAGAATTTTGGGAAACGTAGGTTTGGTGAGTTCGTCACCTTGTCAAAATTAGGTACTCAATTTATTGGGTCCCCACTTTATTGTTGGGTTTATTCTTGACTATTTGGTGAATCAGTTAGAACTAAAATTTCCTAAACAAATTCAGCTTATTTATTGACGTATTTAGAGAGGATAGCATAAATCCTATTAAAATTGAACAATTAAAATATTGTGTGTTGGGAAACGTGAATGGAAATATCTTCCGGGTGGTCGGAAGCTTCAACACCCAAGCAGTAATATTTGCTTGCTTAGGCAGTGTACCTAGTCGGGTGTACTACCTCCAGGATGAACCCATCCGGAGTGAAAAGCTCGCTGAAGGGAGATAGAAGGGCAAGAGTTTGCTGGCCGTTGTCCATCGACGCATAGAAGCGGGAAAGCGTAATCTAATATTATGTGTAGCCACTCAAAACCCACAAACAGTGTTTGGCCAAAATGGTTCCCCATCCTGAAGGAAGGACCGGGTTAGTCCTTTGCAATAATATGTAGATCGGTTAATTATTTCGTAAAATTATGTAAATTAGAATCCAGTGTCTGCAAATTTCCCGAGAAGGAGAGGGTTAAGACGTGAGTCCTCTCGTGACAGCTAGTCGATTCGAAGGGGGTGTCGTCCCCTACCTGCCCGAAATATTGAATAGCTGCGGTAACCCTACGCTCGGCAAGTTCTTATCCCACCCAAACGCCATGGATTTATCATTTATGAATACACAATCACCGAAAAGTAATTAAGTCCTCCTCCATTTCCTCGCGGAATTGGTAAGGCAGAAAATCCTGAACCCCACGTATTGATTACGGAATATATATATAATGAGAAGAAATTCTACTTTCAAACTTTATAGCACATCAAACATTTCGTCTGAATTATTCAGGGGAGTGAGTATAGATTTTAAAATAAACATAAAGGACTGATAAATTTGAGGATAGAAAATAATCTAAATCCGTTCGCTGCCTGAGGGAAAAAAAAGGAATTAAAATGACCGTCAAAAATTCATTTTTATTTCTAAAGCTCACAATATTTAGGTAAAAGTAAGCTGCAGATTGACGCTGACAAACGTCACGTGCAAACGTTGCCCTTCATCTTTGAAATATCACGAAAAAAGCCTCGAATTCCCCAATGAGCCGGAGTCAGTGAGCAAGAGAAATTGAGTAGCTTGGACGGGGAACCCTTATACGCAACGTATACACATCTCGTAATTCTCATGGCTGTGTATACGCAATACTTACACATGGTACATACATAAATATCTAGATTCACACACACACGCATACTAGCAAACCGAACGTACCGCGTGCGCATCAGTACTGTCGACACACGCGTAACTCCGGTAAAACGTTGTACCACGGGTCTGGTGGATGGGGTAGGATTTTCGGAAATGTGGTACGGGGTTGGATTCAAGGGGCGAGGTAGGCCCTTGTCACGATTAAGGCCTGTTAGAGGGAGAGATGCGCGCATTGTGTTTCGTGCCCTCAGATATGAGGGCCGCGATCTCCCGAGTATATCTCAAGAGCACTAGAAAACTCGACTTCCCGTGAGTCTCGTGACTCTGCAGGGTGGGGTAGGACCGACTACCACCGTGGCTCCGTAGAAGAGAAGAGAGCCTCGGTCGAGTGGCCGCTTTGCTTCCCCAAGAGCGAATACCCGAAAGCTCTTGAGACTCACAAAAACACGATTAAAATTTCGTGAAAATATTCCAAACACTCGAAAACGGCAAAGCCTTTTACTCTTCTAAATGCTATTGCTTTATCGTAACCAGTGTAAAAGCGACGGAATTTTCCTCCTCCTCAAGAGACTTATGCTGTAAACGAGCAGCAATCAATAGCCTCTCCTTATATACAGAGAATAAGGCAGTGGAGTAAGGAGGACCATTCCCAGAACGAAGGCCGAGAAAAATTAGCGAAAGCGTTCCTTTTGTTTTACCATTTGCTTCTATACACCTATACTCGAGATCCGTCTGCAGTTTGTTTCGTTCGAGAAAATTCACAGCAGGAATTAGGGTGGCCGCGTCTTCGTCTCGTAAAGAAGAGAAAAAACAAAATGTAATAATAAAATAATACAAGGGGAATAAAAAAAAAGAGTAAAACGAAAAATCAGTCTCCTGATTTAACTCCCTTTCGCAAGATTCAAAAGGTTACGGGTCGCGAGTTCTGGGTGCTTTACTTTTCGTGCTTGACCAATTTTACGAAAAAAGAAGCCCACTCACGTCTACCTGTATGCTGCTATGGCTACCTACCTACCTACCTACCTGCCTACCCATTTTTTTTTTTAGTTTTTTTATTTTTTATTTTTCACAACTCATCGAATATCCATCCGTTTGACCCGTCTCGTTATCCCGTAAGACAGGTCACGTAGAGGTGACACGTTATCCCAAGTGTTGTCCCTACCCTAAACGTCCAGAAGGGTTACGAACGTTCCGTACGTCATCCATGAGCTTGATTCCCTATGAAATAATTTTCCCTCTCGAACCACAGCCTCGTGCACTCAGGGATAGCGTCATTTGTTAACACCCTCGTTTAGTCCGTGCTCTCTTTGTTAGACCCGATCAGTATCTCGATCTGAATTGAACCGGAAAGTGACAATTTTGAGTCTATTGTTCAAAACGAAGAGTACGTAACATTTTTATTGGCCAACCATTCCTGAATAAAATCTTTTTGGTTCTGTTATGTACCTACCTTACCCGCGAAATAATCAGATTATAAAAACCATTTGCACCAATCGCAATTATACATTTATTCCTAACCATTATTTTATAAATTTGTTTGATGAAACGCACTTCAATTTGTGTCCACGAAAATTTATTCAAATCATCTCTTCGCCCATTATATGAGTTCAATTATAGGATCATGGAAGCTTCTAAATGATCTCTCTAGATTTATTATTCATGAATCCAAAATGATTTGAATGTGTGTAAAAATGGCAGGCCTAGAAAAACTCTACGTACCCTGAAATAAACTGACGGTTCTCCCGAATAAATTGACCTTAAGAATAATGATGTAACTTGTTCATGTATTATACGCCTGTGGTGCATACGGTTCTTTCACACTCTATCGGTACCAACAAGACTGCACACCTATACAAACACATGCGTGCGAAGACTTGGGGTCGTAAAATGAGGAGGCACGGTATGGTCTTCATTCCATTACTAAGGGGTGTAGAATATAGAGTATAGAGGGGTTAAAAGTGTGCCTGGCTCTAGGGGAATGAAGGTAGCGAGCGAACCATCCACCGCTAACGGTGCCTCGTAAACCTACAAAGAATCGCGGTTGCTCCCGCAGGCCGCAAGCCGTTTTATGCAATATCGTGCCGATGCAAAACACGAAGAGAGTTAAAAATAAAAAATAAAAGGTGAACGCGCTTCGAGCATTATCAGCACCGTTTCCACTTAAATTTTATAATCCCGTAGCGTTTTACTCACTCACAGCTTGAAGAACTTTGCGGTTCCAAAAGTTTTTACAACATTATAAGCACTTTACCATTCAGACACCTTTCACTAATTAATCACATGGATACATTCGTTTCTAAAAACAAATCTTTTAGCCAGTTAGTCAGAATCGCAAAACATTTGAAAATCATTCATAACGCATACATTTTCGTTGAATCAAATCGTATCCAAATCTTTGTCTTAAAACGGTTTTGTGAAAAACACTCAAATCTAGAAACCACTTTGACAAAAATCTGAAGCAAAGCTGAACAAAAATCGCTTTATAGAACTGGACTATTCGCCAGTCGCGATAACGTCTGGCTTATTATTGCGAAAATGCCAATACGTCCAATTAAATAGCCGTCAGAAGGCCAGACGCCAGATGGGGAAACTAATGTCACGATTTCTCGAGTGAATTCTGGACCATGGGACTATTCGAACAATACGTAAGCCAAGGCGAGGTTTATTGTTAGCCAGTATAACTAGTAGCTCTGTAAAACCACAATGCAGAGTGCAACCTATGCAATGACTGGCAATGAGTCTAACACACGAAAACGAATCAATTATACCTACTGATTGGAGACTCTGGCTTTACCCGCACCATCATCACACTTGCCAATTCATTGGTTGACCGTAATTTCAATAGATATACAACAGTAACCACAAGTTCTGGCGCCATGTCAATTGCCCCTTGTACCTGTTCCTGGCGCCCGTTACGCACGAAATTAGTTGTTAATTACAAATCACTTGACTGCCAATCACTTATTTATTAATCAACCTGCAAACGGAAACTATAAGCGACTTCAATCGCATGACCATCCGAGATTTGACGGGATTATATATATTGCATTGTGAATTTTGATATAATATACATTAAAATGTATTGACCTGTTCTATTAACGATTCAGTTTTACATAGGATGTATTTCTTTTTTACATTTCACTACTGTCCGAAAGCTCTCGGTAAGATAGGAGGTATAAAGGCGAGTAACAGTCGTAGGAACTGAGCAACGCAATTAGAAGTTGCCGGAGAATTACTCAGGGAATGTCTTTAATTAAACGTTAGAGGCAGTTTCCAAGCCTCCGCTGATGGAAGGACAATTTCCTTCTATCCACTTTCTGCTTAAGAAGAACACGCGAAGGTTTGAGTTTGAGCAGTTGTATTCGCCAACACTAACGCTCACGGTAACAAAGTTTCATACTTTAAACAAGTCATTACTTGTGTCACCTTTCTCTCAAAGCAAGAGACTCACGGCGAAGAAATCTAACAAGCAGTAATCGACGTTTCAAGTAATCCTCGACTTCTTAGATGTGGAAATCATCAAATTACATCCTCAAGATTCTTCAATGTATAATTTATCCAGCTACGTGTGAACCTAGAACCAAGAATAACAACTATGACCAAAAAGGGCGTTTTCCATCTCAATTATCTGTGTTAAATTTGTGCTCAGATGTCAGTAGTAAGGGTGTCGCTAGGTGTGACAAGAAATTTCACCCGCTTCGGAAGGTGTAACTGTGCCAGGTTACCATGGGGAAGTGAGAAAGAGAGACAGACAAGACACACACCTACCAACCACGCAACACACCCCACAAACAAGGGAAGTATCGAGCCGTGTCAACGTGGAGGGTTGGTTTCTGCTACAGACTCACCATGAGCAAAGAGAGCATGCGTTGGATATTTTCCTTTTTTCATTCCGAACAAAATGATCCTGGGTCCTGAGATGCTCTGTCAAATGTATAGAAGCAGCTATCCGCGAACTGAAAGAAGAAAGACTGAATGTGCGCACCTTACCTTCGAACCTCCCGCCTCGTATTATACATCTTTTGGCGCAGCAGCCCATTTTGTTCGTCGTTTCGAGCACCGGATCGAGACTAATGAACTGTAATCCCGCAATAATGAGGCTCCCGGCTTTACTGACGCTGATAGAACCTACCCCTGCCAATAGGCCTGCCTATACCCACACGGACGAACGCATACGAAGTTGTATTATGGAATACCACACATGCGTGAACCCCTGTGCTTTCATACAGGTTTAACAAAAAAAAAAAAAGAAAAAAAAAAACCTTTAACGTGATACGCCCTAAAATTACCGGCCAATGTTCATAGACAAAGAGATTTTTCCTGACAAGATGAATCATAATTTTTGACGCTAAAATTATGCAAACAAAGCGGTATCTTCTCTGGGTTTTGTTATCTCGGAAGTGACAATGTGTACCACACAAAAGTTTAGAATTGCAATTGAAGTTATAAATGAATTATGAAATGATCAATGAAGAGATATTTTATCACTTCAAAAAAACAAGAATAGTTTCATCTTTATTTGTGGCTAGAAGTGTAAAAGATGTAGCGCCAGTGTCTGAGATTGCAGTTTTTTTTTTTCTTTTTGTCTCTATTCTATTTCACTATTTCTTTCCTCCAGAGAGTACCTCCAAGATTTTCAATTATGGTTCGTCTGGGTTACATGACATTGTTGAATCACTGCAGTGCAGAAAAAAGAAGGCTGAGTTAACGGGAGTTTCTGGATCCTTTGACGCTGATTTTCAGATAACATTCTCGACACATTCTTCGATCAAAACTATAAACCAAGCTTTAATCAAATACGTCCGCGCGTCCATCCGTCCTTAGAGCTTCAGTCTCTTCATCTCCGGCGTACTGGGATTGTGAAGAGAATGGGGAGGCAATATCAGTTGGGATATTATGTTACCTGTCTGGCTCGCCTTCCTTCCAGCGAAGAATCTTATGCAATTCAAATAATTGCGTCTCTGATGGTAGTCAAAGATCCAAAGAGGATCTCTTCTTCGTCGTACGATAGCAGACACCAAATAACTGTACTTGCTCGTTATAAAGTCTAGTTTTAAAATTTGAATTATAACAAATTGTACAGAAGTACGATGACGTACATACATACGTATAGAGTCTCGCTGATAATTTCTATAATTGGTCACTCATCCGTCTCAATTCGAATGAAGCGTATTCCACAAGTCTGAGTAATAAACTATAATACAATTTGTATATGTACAGTGTACATAGGTACATGTCAGCCCTTATATTTTCGTACCGTATTTTCTCGTATCCCCACGCATGTAGGGCATTGAATATCCAACGGCGTACGAATGATGGAAATGGACAACCCGCGCATCAACTATTCATTTGATCGTCGCTTTAATGGTCGCCTTTTAAGCGAAAAGTGGTAATAAAATGATAATAGGTGGTAGGAAAACACTGCGTGTTTGTAAGTTATTCATGCCGTCGTTTCAAACAGTCCAGGTAGGGTGGTTCTCGACAAATACTGGGCCTATATTTGGAACCCGTAAATTTTTCCATAAAACATTGCGGATTGGCAATACTTCGATTTGAATAATAATACTACTCGCAAAGTAGACGCACATAGGTTGAGATATTTATATCCGATCCTAACCTAATTCTGTAACAATCACATTTACGGAATTGAAGAAACATAACAAAACTCGGGACATCGATTCCGACTATATATCTGATTACCGTTCTCAAAACTAACCGCAGGTATATCGTTCGCGCTCGAAGTTCTTAATTGATTGAAAATTTCCCTTAAAATTATACCCTAGCTTGTAGAAATAGTCTCTGAAAATTATTCATTTACCATGATACTACAAGAGCGTGTCCCAGAACGTCTGAAATATAAATGGAAAGGCAGGCAACAGGTGGTCAGTAGCCGTTCTGTTGTGTTGTAAGAGAAATGCGTGACTCTGGTTCGTGCTTGCGCGAGCGCGAGCGTTAGCGATATATTATATTCGCGTCATCAATGCAAATGCTGGGCGTGCCTGAGTTTATAACAGCTATAATATTACTATATCAGAAAACCTCGTACCTACCCCAGCACACACCTCGGCATCGCGTCGCGTCGCGTCGCGTCGTCACGCGATTCACGTAAAGCTTACTCTCGCCCAGGCATCGTCACGTCCACTTTATATCACTTGAAATTCTTGGCACAAACCGTCTTACGACTGGATTTTTATCCTCACTCGTCCTTCTTTAACCTAGCCCCTCCGTTAAGGGATGAAAGGGTGTGACAGTGCACTCGTGAGTAAATACTCACATACACGTATACATACCATCCTATATATACGATTAAGTGTACAGAGCGTGCACGTAAAATGTATACGTACATACATATAGGTATATGTATATTATTTATACATACAGCTATAGATTAGTTACCTCTTACTTGTGAAGAACATGTATACACATATAGATGTATATATGTGTGTATCACGTAAATGGTAAACGACGGTGTAGTTTACTTCACATGCGTGTTTCGCGTAAGCGCTGTCTTGGCTTCCATATTCCATTATAATCTTTGGCTATGTAGAGTCTCGTACTATATTAAACCATATAACCTCTCATCTATGGCCCAATATCGCGTCTACTACGGTATATGTAGGTACCACCTGCGGGTACTTCTGCAGCGGTAGCTGCCTGATTATTTAACCCCCTTGTACCCCGTTACCCGTCTCGTCGACACCGCCCCAGCCTCCCAGCATCCTACTAGTGCCATAAACCTGCCCTCGCTAATCCCGTGGTGTGTGTACGAAGATATTAACGAGACGTGTTGCAGGGTGCGTCATCCAGCTTAGTGGTAAAGTACGCCGACACTGAGAAAGAGAGACAATTGAGACGCATGCAGCAAATGGCTGGAAACATGAGCCTCCTTAACCCCTTCGTCTTCAACCAGTTTGGCGCCTATGGCGCGTACGCTCAGGTGAGTCTCTACATCGTTATATAGGTACTGTAGTTGGGTTGATTATATACTCTGTATTATAATAAATGGGGCTAATTAGCTTGTTGAAAATGTAATTACAGTTAATATTATGTTTGTGTGTGTGTGTGTGTGTGTGTGAATTCGATCACGTTATGTATGATAACCAGGCTTTACACCGACGTTCGTTCATGTAGTTTTTGCGTTAAAGTCTGGGGGTGACATTGACGCTGATTAGATATCAAAAACGGGATATTTTCAAACCAATTACCCGAAGTTGGTTGTAGCAGTGTAAAATTTAATCATTATAATATACATGGTGCGATTGACGTCGTAGTTGAGCTTGAATTTACTTAAGTATATCTACATAATAATGGATTTAATTTTTTTATTCTCTTTTTTAATCTTTACAGCAACAGGCAGTACTTATGGCGGCAGCCACCGCACAGGGTACTTATATCAATCCAACAATGGCAGCCCTAGCCGCTGGTCAGCTGCCTCATGCACTGAACGGCATGCCAAATTCCGTAGTCCCGCCAACTTCAGGTAATTTCTTACCTTAGATGGATAAAAACAAAGATAAGATGAATTATTTTAAATTTTTTTATTTCTTTATTTATTTTTTTTACATCGTATGGATTTAGTGGGTTTTAAATAAGAAACAAGCTGTTTTTGATGAGCAATGAACAGAAATTGGTTTAATGAATGAATGAATGAAATTGTTACGTTGCTACCTGTCGAATAGTCCATAACGAGTATCCCTCTTTCAGTAGCAATTTCGGTAATGTAATAACGTTTATATGCAGCTTTCCGGTTACTCCAAAAACGATGGTTAATGTTGGCACATAATATTCGTAATTTAATTAAACCCTCGTGCCGGTAATAACGTTGATTGTTCGAAACCAAATTTTCTATACCTATATTGACGTTGTAGACAATTGCTCGTTAATTTGTTTATGGGAGGCAGAGCTTACGTGATTAAACGATCACGCTAACGTTCGAATGGGTACAGATTTTGTCGTAAATAATAAAGCGGTTTAAATTGAAACATGCGCTGAAAATTTACATAACGTTGTTTACTCGACGGTTTGACCAATAAATAAATAAATAAATAAATAAATATGTATGTATATATATATATACATAGATAAATCCTTAAATCAAATTCGTTCAAGTCTTGAGAAAATGAAAATGAGGACACCGATAAAACCTTGCGGCCATAAACGATATTATCAAAGCTGAAAACTTTAGGTTGAAAAACATTATCGCTATACGATACAAGTTGAATAAATGATAGAATTGGTTCTCCACGCTACTTCAAGTCCTGAGTTCATCGACTGGAAAGCAATGCCGTTTGATAGGGAAATAATATTTTATTTCACTCTTACAATAGATTACTCCCGCGGTTTTCATGCCTCTTGAAATGACTAGTGTTGCCCGACTTTGAGTTTAAAGTACCATTTCAAACTCGACCAAGTTTTAGTTTATTATCTTTCTATTGCTGGGGTTTACCGATAACCCGAGATACACACAAACCTAACTTGGTATACAAAATTTATCTCTTACAATACCTTGAAATTTAGTAGGATATACGCATATTTGTATATACCTATTCAAAAAATATTCACATTTGATAAAATGAAAGATATTTATGGATTGAACCTAAATTCACGACATGGACGTGGGGATCTCAACTTAATAAAAATTTGTCCCAGGTGCAGGTGCAGGGCAACCAGTCAACGGTGCGATACCTTCGCTTCCTTCACCAACGATGCCCAACTTTAACATGGCAGCGCAGACGCCAAACGGCCAACCTGCTGGGTCGGACCCAGGAGTCTATACCAACGGCATCCCCCAGACTTACCCAGGACGTGAGTATCAACTCCGGCGCATCTCACCGCCCCTGCGCGCCTCTTGACCAATCGTGAATTGTTTTATATTACATAAATACAGAACCACACTCGCCCTCAAAAAATAAAAATCAAATTATAAACGTATAACTTGATATATAATTTTTCTGAAACAAAAGATTCAAAACTAATAACCTAATGGAAAATTTGAATCGTTTCAATACTTAGCCTTTGCTGTAAAGTTGCCTGGTTTTATTTTTTGAAATTTTGTTGTAAAAAATTCAAATTACCGATTTACGGTAAAAAAATAAAATAAAAAACAAAAAGCCAAGGGGTGCAGCGGGGCCTTTAGTATAGAGCCACCCCTGATAAGAGCTGAGCTTACTGAAGTGTAGATGCCCTTCATTTGTCCATTCCAGCCCAGGGACTGCCCAACGGGGACGCGGCGCTGCAACACGCCGCCGCATACCCTACCATGCAACCCTACCCTGGAGTCGGTGAGTCTGCATACTTCTTTCATCTTTTTGAATATCCGCTACATTTTAGATTTTCACTTTCATGTTTTTCAAGATAAGAATAAGGCGTGTCCGGAGGGTTGTTGGGATACGATTAGATCGCAGGGTTGTTAGGGAATAATTTTCCTGCCTAAAATATGTACAGGGTGTTAATATTACCACTGACGATAATTCATAAGATATACACTCAGATTAAACTGAGTCAACAACGAAAATAATTCAATGTTATAAGTTGCTTAAATTCCAATTGGGAAAAATGTACGACTTGCAGGGCTGACCGAACGTTGATCTTACTACTGTCAAACGTGAAAATAGTTTCTCACAGATTGATAAAAATCGCTTTAACTAACTTCCACGTGATTTTAAGTATATAGTTGCATCGCTGGATACAGCATTTGCCAGAAAAACGAAACCATTTTAGTTTTAACGTGAAGAAATCTATTGTCAGTAGTATAGTCATTGTTCGGTCAGACGCTGGGAGTGTTAGCGAACTATAAAGAACGCATTCAGCATTTAGAAACTGTATCCTACATCACCTCGCATTTTTCCATTTACATTTTCGACGTGGTTTAGCCTCTTGAATGAAATTCCTGAATTGTAATAATTTTGAATGAAAATAAGGTAATTTTAATACTGTTTACCACCGAGATTCGGTACAATTTTAAAAACGCGGTAAATAAAATTGCGGAATGAATTTATTCTTGAAGAAAGAAAAATTTATAAAACTGAAATTATAATTATTGTAGAATATTATTTACTGAAAAAAATTGAAAAAAGTTTCTCTGATTAACCGTTCGCTTCATCACTTAGCTTTCGATATTCAATTTAAATTGCACCTATTATTTGGTATAAAAAATTAATTGTTTATGCATTAATGAAGCGAGAATGGCACGATAAATAATCGTTACGTGTACATACGTATACCTATGTTTAATTATCACATTATTATATGGCGTAGAGCTTTTGTGTAGTACTGTAATGTGGTTGGATGTTGGATGGTTTTTTGAGATTAGTAATTGGATTTATCTTCCCTGTTTTGTTTGTTTTTTTTTTTTGTGAACATCTGCTTCACAGTGCCAATAATATCCTCGTTCGACGACTCGTGTGTCAATCTCGTTTTTTTTTTTTTTTTTTTTTTTTTTTTTTTTTATTTTTTACCTTTTTGAACAGTGAAAAATACGAGAAATTTTGCACCAGTCAACCTTTGCTCCGTGCAAATGACATTCACCGCCCAATTTGACGTGCGTAAATTATAATCGCATGTTTATTTAGATTAGCCATCCGTCGCAGTGCGTGGCTCGCCATCAATCGGAATATATTAAATTCATGTTTACACTAAAATAATTAATTCCAAAGCGAAATTCTCATCGCGTGCCTTTCGGCTAAAATCCACAACAAACAGATATCAATCTCGTTTATTTTAAATATTTACCACGACATAATTAATAGTGCAGTTATATAATTCGGATATAATTCAAATTTCGATTTATACTCCTGACGAAATGTTATTTCCAAATTTTAACTCTCTAAAAAGTAGATTAATAACCATACCTGAGTTCAATAACTGCCGTTCCTAGTAATTAAAATCCTCAATTTCCACTCGAATTGAAGCATACCTTTGAAATAATAAATCGGATGCTATCGGGGGGCTCGGGTTGAGGGAAGGGAACGTAAAATGTTGCTGAAAAAATTCCCTCTGCTCATACGAGAAAGGTTGGTACAAAGTACCTATACACGATATAGGTATTCGATTCACGTGCCTATCGGATATGCATGTATATGTGTGTGTATATATATATATATATATATATATATATATATATATATATATATATATATATATATATATATATATATATATATATATATATACATTTCCTACAGGGTGATTTACAGACACCGGTGTTATAAATTTATAATAGAATTTTCACGAGGATATTTTAAATGGCAATTAGATTTTTTATTGTTAACGCGAAGACCATGAACCGCATGGAGTGAAAGGAAAACTGATATTCTCGATGGAAAATTGAGGAAGGGATCCCAAGTTGTGATCGATTAAAAAGTTCGGGAAGAATTTTTTATTTTTATTATTATTATTATATTTTTTTTTCTCGATAAAAATGAAAATTATTAAAAGATAAAGTGTCACTGAGACCCTGGTCTTTTACTTCTTAAGAAAAAGGTAACGTAAGCCTATATTAATCTCACTCGGGTTACCAATCTCTATTTAATTAGTCGCGAGTTGGTGTAGATGGTGAAGTCGACGTTAGCTTAAGCCATACGAAATCCGGCTTCGAAAGAAGAGTTTTTTTTTTTGTTTTCTCTTCTTTTCGTTTTTTTTTGCTGTATATAGTACGAAAGGCAGGGTGTGAAAGAGAATTCGAAGATTAAAGATTAAAGATTGAAGATAGAAAAGATTGGAGCGGAAATATGAGATAGGATATAGCGAAAATCCTATCGTAAACAATCACGCAAATCTATCTGGTAAAAAAAAACTATTTGTTATTTGTTATCTGTTATTGTCGTAGCGTACCCAGCCGTCTACGGACAGTTTCCACAAGCGATTGCGCAGCCCATGACAGCGGTACCTCCCACGCAGAGAGAAGGTAAGTAAACGTTTTTCGAACGTCAAAAATCGTTAACAGTAATTAATTAGTCGTCTGATCGTCTCCAACCTATTTCCTATAATTTTATTTACCATCTTCCAATCATCAAGCATAATATCCCTTCCTTCTGTAGCCAATTAGTACACGTATAATCAACGGTTTTATAAATAAATAATAATTAAAAAAATTTATTCGGGCATACCATCGATCAACAAACTTGAAATTATACACGATTCGTTTTTAGTGACGCATAATTCTCGATTTTATCATTATACTTTAGGGCTTCGACTCAAGATGGGTGTTTTCCAAAAGTTTGTTAAGACATTCCAAAAATTCGTGAGGTATATATTATTAGATAAAGGATCACAAACAAGGTTGACATGATTTGAGCGTATTTAGAAGACGCCAGTAAATTTTTAACTGTGATATATATATTCGTTATCCTATGATGCACGAGGCACCGTTAACGATGGAAGTTTTTTGGCCATAAATCTTCTACCAAAATCAGTGATAAATGGAGATAGGTGTCTACTTCGAGTGAATTCAGAAATTAATTCGTTCATCAAAAAATATGTTAATACTTTGAATATTCAAGTGATATTTTGTTTGTCAATTTTACTTGAAAAATTTTCATTGTAAAGCCGAAATTTTTTATTTTTTTTTTGTTTTAGTTTTGTTTTTCAAATCCTATTTCGATGCTTCTTCCTATGCATAAGTATCGTTCAAGGACCTGGGGTGGAGATTGTTTTAATTCTGTCACGTTACCGTTATCTATGATCTTTCGAACTTTCGGTTTCGTTTTCTATCGTTCTTAAGACCATTTCGCTTGAATCAAAATCAATATACACCCGTGTCGAAGTACATGCCTTCGGCTAATTTCAATTTGTGTAATTAATTGAAGTACGCTTACAAAACACCGCTTAATTAAAACTGCCAAAGGCCAATCGAAAAGACAAGGAAGAATAGAATGACAGTACTCTCATAGCTCTCTCTCTCCCTCTCTCTGTCTCTCACTCTCTCACTCTCTCCCGCTCTTACTTCATTTCCTTCAATCTCTTTCTCTCTCTTCGAACGAGCGCCTAATTGCAATTAACAACTCGCCATTATTAGAATATACGATGCCTTACAATGAGGTAATGCAAATAAAACGAAAGTTTTAATTACTTTGCTGCTACGCCCGGCGGCGGCCCGTCGTTACATCGCAGGATAATAGAAAGTTTACCGCGACAGAAATTTTCCCCTTCATCTCTCTCTCTTTCTCTCTCTGTCTCTATTTTTCGTTTTTTTTTTTTCTCTCTCCCTACCCCCACTTTATCCTCTCTTGTTCTCCTTCTCTCTCTCTCCTAGTCCTCTGTTTCTTCCTAGCGTTGCTTGTCAATTGAATTTGTCCAACCTCACAAACCCCAACCAGTTTCTATACACTACTGCAACCAACCTACATTGTTACACCAGTTTGTTTCATTAATTTACTTTGCATTTGACGAAGAACATACATACCTGTACGTATTTCAATTCCGCGTTCTCCCAACTTCGTATCCGGCTCCAAGTGTGCTACAGAAAATATGAAATAATGAAAACTGTGTGAACCCAGCTCATAGAAAGACTACAGCTGATACGAATTTCACTCACAAAAAATGAAGTAAAATCACAAAAAATTCGTAACAAGCCATTTATCATTTTTTTTTTTTTTTTTTTTTAATACTGCTCAATGTTTTTTTTTTTTTTCGCTATGTTCATCATTAATACTGTTGTGATACACTCAATTAATTTATGTGTTACACATCTTAACTCAGAGATAAAGTTCAACGAGCTCACGATTCAATCTTCAACAGCATCTTGCGCATCTTGCTTATATTCGTAATTATTACTATTAAAATAGATGTGTGTATATTTCTTATTCGTTAAATTTATGATAAACAATAAAATATATAATTATCGATACTGCAGTTCACGTATCATATTTTTGTATAAATATTATATTTATATACCAATTTTTATATACCTATACATATATTTGTTGAGTGCACTAAACTTGATGTCGTACAGTTGCTGTAGGTGTGTCAGTGTTGCGATGTCCACTCGGTTAAAAGCCTGACCATTGATTAAAAACAACGCTGAGTGCACATTATTTTACAACAAGTAGAATCAGACAAAAAAATAAAATAAAATAAAATAAAAAAAATATGAAACAAAAACAGCTTGCACTCGAATTAGGATACCGTGCTATATATAGGTACTTACATAGGTATATAAAAAGTAAAAAATTCAAATTCGCATTTAATTTACCAATTTGTTCCGTTTGTACTGTAATTCGACAAGTACGAACCTCTACCCATACCACACACCGGTGTTCGCTACTCGTTTGTATCAAACGCAAATGGGATATCGAGTGTCCACTCTAAAATTCGCCTGAAAATAGTTCTCTACGAAATTATCAGTCAGTCGATAACACGAGTGGCTAGACGAAACGTTTATTCGACCGCGTAATACATTCCCAAAGCATATATTATAGTAGGGAGATTAAACTAAATATTTCATATTTGTGATTAAAGCATTATTGATGCAGATTCATATAAGTACTATGATTAAATCGAAAACGATTATATAATTGTACTGCATATAGGTATAATATACAAAAACATGAAACGGTGATTTAATTCATTCGTACGGCAGTAGGTACAAGTTTTTTTATTCTATTTTTGTTTTTTTGTTTTGTTTTTGGTCCATGAACGGTTGCAAATTTTGTTTTTAAATTCTTGTTTTGTTTCACGTTTTATACTTCCCGAGAGACCGATTCAAATCTCGCTTCTTTATCCCTGGAACTAATTTTAGAATTAACAATTGTAATGCCGCACGACGCGAAAATTTATGGCTCATTTTTCGTAACTCTGCAGGCTTTGCTCCCCTCGTTCTCTGCACCCTTACCATCCCTTTAGTCCGCTGACCCTCAGCCCCCTTAGTCCCTTCGTCCCTTCATCCGCTAATTTGGCTCCCACGTGATAACTTTGTTTGCTGAATTATTAGAGGACAGGCCAGCTCTACTTTTTGTTCGAACCAGCAATAATACAGCGAAAAAAAACAGAGAAGTGAAAAAAAGAAATGATAGACAAAAACAGCAATGACCGTTACACTGCTCTACCAAAGCATTATTAGGCTCAAGAAACGGGAAGACTATAATGGCACGTTCACTTCAAGTAGTAAACTCCTATCTTCTCATAATAACGATTTGTTGCTCGTTGAAACGTGGAAAATAGCGTAAGGGATGGCAATACTTATGCATATAATACCAGCCCTCGACTTTTATGCTCGGCCTATCTGAAAAAAAAGAGAGATAGCAAAAGTTTCTACATAAAAAACATAGCTCGAGGCACTCGATGAAAGAGAACTTTGAATGTGAGCTGGTGAACTATGAACCCTCGCCTCGCAGCCGCAAGTCAAATCTGTTTTTGAGACGTATTGTTCTGACGTTATAGAAAACGATTCGAAAAGCTTCTCGGTATATGGTAGTTCTCGTTTGATATGGAAATAACGATGAAATGTGATTCTTGCGCGGTTAAAGTTGGATTGCCGTTATCCTATTACTTGAATGTCTCTATTAGTTGAAGAGCTAGGCGGTAGTACGTACAACTTCCCGACTCATAATCGCCCTTAAATGACAGCGAAATTATAAAGTTTAGTGAAATTGGTTAAATCCTTCCTTCCTTCCATCCTTCCTTCCTTCTTTGGTTCTCTTCATTCTTACCCCCTTTCCACCGTACTGCATTTAAAACCATTTCACTTATACATTATACTCTCGATCTTTATAATATACCTTCCCATGAATTCCCCTCGTCTCCTATACCGAAAGCTTTATAAATTCCGACTTTGTTTCACGTTTTATACGGTGATTGTTCTATACGGGGGTAATTCGAGAGTCGATTGAACGAGATATGTATGTATGTATACATACAAACGTTGACGTATTTTTTTTTTTTTTTTTTTATCCTTCAATTTGAAACTTGGTTAGCCAGCTTGAAAATCGCTTCAAAATCGATCGACGTATGTTATCATTTATCTCATCCAGGCCATTTTCCATTTGATAAAATTCCCTTTGTTGTACTGTGAATCCTGGTGTTGTGTGTTTGTGTATTTGAAAGTATAAATACTCAACGTTAACGGAAATGAAAAGTCTCAGTAAATGAATGACGAGATAATATATAATTACAAAAAATAAAAAAATTAACAAAAATACCAAAGATAATATAAAAAATATTCCATATATTTCAAAATTGTACCTGAAATTATTTCCTCTAATATTAATCATGTATATAACCATGCATTTCATATATTCGATTCATCAAATAACGTTTCATCTGACAATATCACATCATATAGATTCTAAATTAATCATCATTACCGGTCATTTGAAATTTCATCATCTCTTTATTGTAAAATATTTAACTATTATTTATAATATATATGAATGAAATAAATCAATTCTACTTACTGTCATCCAACTCGGTAACTATAGAGCTTAGAGTTAGCTATAAGTATCATGAATCACGCAAAGAACAAACTCATCCAAAACTAACATTCTAACTTGAGTATTATACTTCAAGTTTAGATGTTTAGATGTGCTCTGATTTATATGGTAGGATGCTCTATCTCAGGACCCGAGGGCTGCAACCTGTTTATCTACCACCTGCCCCAGGAGTTTGGAGATGCGGAGCTTATGCAGATGTTCCTGCCTTTTGGGAACGTCATTTCCTCGAAGGTCTTCATCGATCGCGCCACCAATCAAAGCAAGTGCTTTGGTAAGTACTCATTTCTAAATGGATACATATACATTATTTTAGCAATGTCCTTAGTCGCTTTTGTTATATTTAACACGTCGAGCATAATTAACGTTACAAAAGAGTTAAAAAGGAATTATCAGATCCCGTTACTTACAATTAGATATGATCTTGTACTCTCTTCGTAATTATACTCTGTTAAAAAGAGAAAGAAATAAAGGAAATAAAAAAATCACGAATTTCAGACACCCTTGTACGGCTATTGTAGGTATAAGCATCGACCCCCCCCCCCCCCCCCCCCTTCCCTTTCAAATATAAGCGACTTCAATGCTATCAGCCCTTTTGTATATGAACATGCGTGGTGGGGAAATATTAAAAGAGCCACGCACCCCTTTGATTAATCATGTCCATTCGGATTCACGGATGGATGAACGTACAAGCGAATGAACGGACGAATGGACGTATCCACACCCTACCAAAGCATTCAATTCAATTATATTTTTGTCGGATTTCTGTGCTTTCGGTCAAGATTAAAGTTACGTGATGCGTTACCCTGGCTCCTTGTTTTCCAGTTACGGAAATCGTTGTATTTTAACTGCTTTTTAACGTTGTCAAATATCCGCGTGGGCGACGAAGAATTCGTGGGTATAAAGTATATACTTTCGGCTGCGTGGGGTAAAGGGAAAATTGGGCTTGGTGGGTACGGGGGTAGGTGGTTCGGTTTTGCGACGGTTGAAAGTCCATTCAGGGCGGTTCGCAACTCTGCGAGGATGTTTCCGGGCGATCTTATCTTTATGAGCTCACCGATTCGTGCTATCTCGAACCATCTAACGTCAAATATCTCCTTTCATCCCCTTCTTTCCTTTTCTATTCTCACGAACGCTGAGAAACGGACAAAAACGAAAACCCTCCCTCAAAGGGAAGACCAATATTATCCCCGTTACTTCCATCAGCTTCAATCCTCGATTCCTTTATGCCTTTGCGGTAATATCCAGTATGCCTATGCCGCGAAGCATGAAGAAGCCCTTTTTCTAGATATTCATAACATTGTTGATAACCAGAACAAAAGTACAATCTCTTACAGATCTGCTTATGGACTTAATATTACGATACAGAAATGCGACATTGATAATAAAATACAACTGGTATATAATATTCATTATTATCGTTCGGTTATATCCGGCTATCAGCAATGTTTCCTTCGTAAAGAAAATGACAATCGTTGAGCGCTGATCAGGCCAGATGATTATTAAAATAAAAATTATAAGAACCTTTAACAAATCGTATAACGAAATTGTTTGATCTTATGTGTATACAACGTTGGTATTTTGAATGAAATTTGCGTGGATCAAGGCTTGAAGAAAACATTAATATAATAGCTGCAGGGGGAAATTGGATCGTAAACGGTCGGTCAGAATTGGCTTTCGCATAAAGATCTCGGCAACGACCTCCCAGAAATGGGTCTCGTTTCATTATCGCTTTCTCGAGGCAAACTTAGATAATACCATTCATTAAAACTTTTTACTCTTGACTCGAAATTCGTCATTATTCCTAAGTGACCATTTAGATTGGAAACGTTCAATTACGATATCGCCCGAAAGTCGAAATTTCATAATGAAACTTTCTCTGATAAAGGAACTCATTTCGGAAGATTTCAGTCTTCGGTATAACAAAGTGGGTATATGCCCTAAACTGAACGATTCGAGGCAGTCTGAAAAACGAATTGAATTTCAAACCCGTTGCTCTCACTATTTTACTTTAAATTCTATTCCCACATTCTCTGTCTGTTACATACAGGCTTTGTCTCGTTCGACAATCCGGCATGTGCACAGGCGGCGATCCAGTCGATGAACGGTTTCCAGATTGGAATGAAGCGACTAAAGGTCCAACTGAAAAGGCCCAAGGATGCCAACCGGCCATACTAACCCACGTCCTAGCCTAGACAATCTGGCCGGGTCGCGCCCTACGTCATAAGCTACAGGGTAAGTAACCGTTATTTATTTACCGGTAGAAAATGAGAAATAAAATGTTATGAAAGCTTGTAAGAATAGAAAAAACAAAGAAGAAAGAAAAAATTAAAAAAAAAAAAAAACATGAGTTTTAGCGAAATAAATTTACAATTTTGTGAATAAAAAGAAGGGCGATATTATACTTACCTACGGAGCGAAGATGGATAGATTTGTCATATTTTTGTTTTACTTTTACAGATGCTGCATGATAGAGCGAGCCCTACGGACGCTCGACGATCAGGTGCGATGAGTTTGAATCATCGCTACGATGTTCCCCACCGTAACAACCTAGTATACTAGTTAGTTAATTCTTAGAGGTTAGTAGAAAGCTTAATTATTACTGAAGATGACGATGGGGGTGAAGAAGTAGAAGAAGAAGAAAAAGAAGAAGAATATGGATTAGGATATGGGAAATTATGTATATCACATACCACTACCATATTACTAAATAACTATACTCTTATACTAATAACTTATTACAATTATTACGATATAAGTGATGCAAGGAGCATATACAGGTGCTGCGCGTACGCGCAGGTGA